>CAMOHE010051762.1:23260-58476 GCA_946598075.1 Artocarpus hirsutus | reverse complement strand
CACTACTCCTAAAGAAGAGCTATGGATTCCATATCTATGAATAATAGGTCTATGTCATCAAGAGTCATGCCTCCAACGTACCGGCATGCATACCACTATTGAGATGTGGGTATCACCCTTTAGCACATCAAAAGACACAAGTCAAGACAACGGGCCCACTAGTCATCTTAAGATTAAGATGCAATACAAATGATTGTCTAAAGTGAATCAATTTGCCAAGATAGAATTATTAATCCAAATCAATTCACTTTATGTCCCGATCCAACACATCATCACCTATGACAACATGCCAATGTTTCTATTCACGGAGTCCACCTCCGATGGTCAAAACAAACCATCTCCCAATAGGGATATAGACAACATAACAATCTTTACATGAATAAAGTGCCCAACTTTATTCCCTCGATTGCGGATCTTATGTTTTAGACCGTCACCTTAAGAATCGTGTCTTCTGTATAATCTATCCATCATATGCCCAATACTTAAAGGTTTAGACCGATAGTTTTAGACTATTGTTTGCTTATCATACATTCAACAAATACGAATGTAAAGAGGACAAGATTTGGTATATTAATAAAAAATGATTTCTTTATTGATAAAAATGTCTCCAAAAACTCATTACATTTTTACTTCTTAGGGCATACATGTCTAACATCGCCTACTCCTTCAGCCAACACCAAGGATCCATTGGCCATCTGAAGCATGTAGTGGACTTTTTGTTTCTTTAAACCCCTATGGAGAAACACAAACACAATTAGTTTTAGTTGCTCTAGAATCTATGACTAAAGTGTCAATAAATTCCTCAACCGAACAAGTTTCAATAACTAGAAGATCACATCTACCTCCTCGGGAAAGAAAGTCCCTACAATTCTTCTTTATGTGCACAACCTTTCCACAAAAAAAAGCACTTAAGCTTCTTTAGGTTCTTTTTCTTCTTCTTGTTCTTATCGTTTGCAAGAATAAAAGATTTCTTATTCTTAGCCCGTTGTTTCTTTCTATTCCTCGGGTTGGGATTGGAACCTAAGTAGCTGCCAAGTTGGCCTTGCCTATAACCCTGCCACTTTTCATGCAACGATTAATGTTGGATATTTAATGACATTAAGTATTTTCTTTCTTATTTTGAGTATTCTGACAGGTGACAATCACGTGAAATTGATGTTCTTGAGGTGTTCATGTCACTTATAATGTGTGCATGATAAATATTTAATGTTTTAATTATGTGCAAAGTTGAATGTGGTACTTTGCCAGGCCGATCCTATGTAATCGATAGGTTGAAGGCTGCTAACAAGAAATCAACAGATAATTCCAGAAATTGTGGCATTGATAATTAATTTGTTGAGAAAATTCTAAATAATTGATATATTTTATCTCTTTCCTTATCCATGATTAGGGAAGATTTGACTTTTTAAAATAGAAGATTTGATTTTTGTGATAAGGTTTCTTAATTTGAAAAGATGAGATTTAATAGTTAGAGTGAATCTTGGACTTTTTCCTTATATTCCCCCATCCTACACACATACCACCTTATTTTTAAAGAAAATCTACTTCAAATATAGAAAAAATTATTTTCTTTTCACATCATTCTTAGTTTTCACGAATATATTTCTTTCCCTCAAAAATCATTTTCTTTCCTCCCTTTCTCTAAAATTTTCTCAAACACTTTCCTCCTTTCTACATGTTTTTCTTCCCCTTCTCTCCCTTGTTTTTCATAGAAATAATTTAATGAAATATTGGGTTTTCACTTAGAAAAATTCAAGGAAAGCATGAGAAGAATTGTTTCGAGGTAAGAAACTCATTCTAAATTATTTCTAAAATTGTATTCTCCCTTTCATCCAACCCCCATAACTTTGTCTACGAATGTCCCTTTGCTATGAAATTTTAATATGATATTTTTGTATGTGTTATATGATATTCCTCAAAATTTCAAGCTATTTGGAGTTTTTTGTGCTGAGATATTAAATTTTTATTCTCTACCACTCATGATTAGATTGTTGCTAATCGATTATTTTTTACAAAAATGTAGTCTATGTTCGAGGGGAATTCTGATTTCAATAAAATTTTGCAAAAATATTCATACATATGTTAAGTTACTATCTAGAAAATTTTATGCTGAATTGATGAATATTTGATGAGTTCTTGAATTTTTTTTAAGATAGGTCTTTATGGCTATTAAAACAATGAATTATGGGCTTATTGCTTGTGTAAGCTATTTGTTTGAACAATCGAATTTATTTGAGAGTGGGACTTTTTTGTGGTATTATATTTATATATTTATAGATTGTCAAAAAAATGTTAGGGTCAAAGTAATTTCATTTTAATTATTTGAGTATGATGATCATGTGTTGCTCACTGCTTTAGGTATTTAGGGTTTATTTTGTTTCTGAATTCTAATGCATGTTTTGAATTGTTGAAAATTTATTTGAAACTAATTTTTTGATATGTTATAGTTTTAAGTGTCTATTACATGCAGGACATTTATGAGATTATTTTATGACATAGATAATTTATGATATGAATGCTTGTTAGGGTTGCTCATTGTTTTGTAGTTGTTGGCAGTTTTTGTGTTAGGTGATGTGTGACTTATTTTAATTGTCTAATGGAATTTTATGGTTAATGAAAACTTAGGGTAATTTGTATATATGTGAATTTTGTTCTTACAAAGTGTCATGCCTTAATGGCGTATGAATTGTGAATAATTGAGTTGCATATCCTTATTACAGTTTTGCTTGAATGTTTATAAGTTGGTAAACTATTTTTGTATTCTTGTATTTCTTGAGGTGGAAATATGAATGATGTTTATGGTATTGGATGATTTCATGAAAATGAATATTAAATTTATATGTGTAAATGAATATATGACATCAACATACCAGGAAGTGAGTACATCAAGACCGCAGCGACGCCATCTAAGTAAGGTTTAGTAAGCAAGTCAAGTAAGTACATTCTCACCTACAGCATAATAAATTTTATGAAAAGTTTTGATGAATATGATTATGATAATTTCTATGATGATTTTTACAATGTTTTATAAGAAAAGTTTTGAGGTACAAGAAGGTTTACACATCATGCATTGATAATGAGGTATTTCAAAATTTAAAAGTATATATATGCATATATGTATCACCTAAATAAGTGTTGCACATCCTATGTTTATGTTTATGATGTCTCGTAAGGTTAGACTTGTCATGTTTGGTGTAGGATTAGTTACCCCTCTCCTCTCATGGCGGCACACCTACAATGATGATAATGGTGCAATACTTGGACCTTTAAAAATAAAATAAATGAAGTTTTAAGATGGATAATGTTAATGAAAGATATGTTCTATATGATACTATGCCAAGTGTATTATTATGTTAATGATGATTATGAATACAATGTTTCATATAGATGTTCAAAAAATGTTTTATATTGTGAGATAGGAAAATATACTTACGAAGCTTTTGCTTACTTAGTTATTATCATGTTGCAAATAAAGGTAAGAGGATCTTGGAATTGGTGGAGTCAAGGACAGGCATGTGAACAAGGAATGATGGGTTGAAAAGGGAAGAATGCTAGAAAAGAGATTTAAACTCATAAACTATGTTTTTTATTTTAGTGTATGTTTATTTTTAGCACTATGGTGCTAGGGAGCTTGTTTATGTTTTTTTGGATTTTTCCAAAAGTTCGGCCTTTCAAACTGGTAAAATAGATTTGAAACATTGTTTTAAATTTTATTTGCATGATGGACTCATTGTTTTGGTATTAATAAACTATTTAAAAATCTTATTTACAAGTAGTTTTAATATGTGATTGTATATTTATAAATGTTTTTTTAAAAAAATGTATGGATCCTAGGAATATGTTTGTCAAATTCATCATTTAATTTAAATAGTTCACCTTCAATATTGATAACAAAGATGAATGTAACGACATCTGTGACCTCCGTTTGGGGGCATTATAGGCTTTAGTATCAGAGCGAGTTTTTGTTTTCAATTCACATCGCCACATGTCAATGCAAGTCCTCCAAGTAAGTATATTTTAAGTTAATTGTTATGGATGTAAGCTTGATGATAAGTATAAGATTTAGTTGTATGATAACAAATGCCCTTGTGCATAATTTAGTAGTGAAAACCTGCCTTATAAATTGGAAGATTATTCTTAAATTCCTAATTCTTTTAGGAAGTAGGGATGCAAGGCTGAAGAAGAATTCAAACTCGTGTTGAAGCCATTGCTGCTAATGACAACCAAACCAATGAAAGACTAATGACGATGATTGTTGACCTACAAAGGCAACTCTAGGATTAAAGGAGAGAAATCAAGGAACTTAGAGCCAGTAGCCAAGGAGGTGAACAAGGTGAGAATGCACTACCTCCTCCTCCTCAGCCACAAGGACAAGAAGTCCTAGCTCCTGTTCTAGAACCAAGACCCACCTACCAAGAACCGTTACTAGTCAGATGGAAGAGGTTAAACTAGCAGACTTTAAAGGTTCTAAGGATTCTCTAGTCACCCAAGGATGGCTAAAGACAATTAAGGCCACCCTAAAACTCATGGGTTTCATAAAAAAAGAGAAGGTCCACTATGCCTCGTACTGCCTCACCATGGAGGCCAAAATCTAGTGGGACAAAATTGAACAAAGTTGGAATGTACACGAGATGACATAGGCTAATTTTGTTCATGAATTCAACACAAATTTCTTCCATATGAACATTACTTGGAAGCATTACGATGAGTTCGAGAACCTATGCCAAGGAGCCATCTCAGTTACTGAGGTAATGGATAAATTTGACCAGTTGGCATGTCGTTGCCCAAGGATGGTTAGCAATGATAGTGAAAGAGTCCAAAGATTGATTAGAGTCCTCAGGCTAGAGGTTACAGCAATTGTTGAAGAGGCCAGTCCACCCAAAAACCAAGAATAAGTTGTTTTAAGAGCACAACAAGCTAAATTTCACTTGTCAAAGCTAAGAAGAAACCAACCCCAACCAGGTCAATTGACGAACAATGCAAACAATCAGAATTGACACAAAATAGAAACAACAACAACAACAACAGCAACAACAACTAGAACTGAAGGAACAATAAAAGGAAGGGCAACTCTCAGAACCAACAAAGTCAAGGTAATCAAAAGCATAATGGTGGACAGTACAACAACAATAACAGGCAAATTTAACCATGCACCAAATGTGGGAAGAAACACCAAGGTGAATGCCATTTGGGGATAAACCAGTGTTTCATTTGTGGATGCAAGGACCACTTTGCTAGGAATTAACCCAACCAGAATAATGTTCAAGATCAACAGAGAGCTCCCCATGCCTAACTCCATCAGATGCAAGCTAACATTGAAGGACTACTAATTAATTAAGGAAGACTTAAAGCCCCTCCTACCAATGCCTACAATTACATAATGACAAAAGAACAGTGGCTACTGAAACCTCTAATGTTGTTATAGGTCAGATTTCAAGTCTTTCATTTAATGCACATGTTCTCTTTGATACGGGTGCTACCCATTTATTTTTATCCTCATCATTTGCTAATAGGTTAGGAACACATTTAGAATCGATGAGACAGGGGTTCACTACGACACTACCATTTGGGGAAGTCGTGATGTCTATGCGTTAATTGTGTACAGTTCCTCTATAGATTTCTGATGGGAACTCTTTGTCAATCTTATTGTGATCGATATGTATGATTATGAAATGATTTTTGGGATGGATTTTCTAAGTAAGTACAATGCTTTTATTGAGTGCAGAAAACAAAAGGTGATTTTTCATCTAGAAGGTAAATAGAGGTTTGTGTTCATTGGCGAATCTAGAAAGAAGCCAAACATGTTTTTGTTAGCCATGAAAGCAAGCAAGTTGTTAATAAGCAGCTACATGGGCTATTTGGCAAACATTGTGGATAAAAGTAAGGAAGAAAAGGCAAGGATTGAAGATGGGGCAGTAGTTCGAGAATTCTATGAGGTGTTTCTAGATGATCTGTCAAGCTTACCCCTAAGAGAGATCAAATTTGAGATCGAGCTCACTCCAAGCACCGATCCGATTTCCAAATCACCATATAGAATGGCCCCAATAGAATTGAAAAAATTGCATTCTCAACTAAAGGAACTTCTTGATAAAGGTTTTATTTGACCTAGTCACTCACCATGGGGAGTACTAGCCTTATTTGTCAAGATGAAGGATGGTTCTATGAGACTCTGCATCGACTATAGAGAGATTAACAAGGTAATGATCAAGAACAAGTACCCATTGCCTTGAATCGATGATTTGTTCGATCAACGTAAAGGTGCATCTGTGTTCTTAAAGATTAATTTATGGTTAGGATACCATCAGTTGAAGATAAAAGAAAGAGGCATCCTTAAAACAGCCTTTAGATCAAGGTATGGTCACTACAAATTTGTGGTTATGCCTTTCGATCTAACGAATGCACCTGCAGCTTTTATGGATATGATGAATCATGTATTCAAGGATTTCCTCGATAAATTTGTTATTGTGTTTAGTCGTTATATTCTTGTTTATTTAAAGAGTTGGGAAGAGCACGCTGAGCATCTAAGGATTGTGTTGGAGACTTTAAAGAGACATGTGTTGTATGCAAAGTTTTCAAAGTGTAAGTTCTGGCTTAACAAAGTATCTTTCTTGGGCCATGTTGTAACAAAGGATGGAATAATGGTGGATCCTACAAAAGTTAAAAGCTATTATTAACTGGAAACAGCTGTGGAAAGCAAGTGAGATAAGGAGCTTCTTGGGTCTAGCTTGTTATTATTGGAAATTCGTGGAAGATTTTTCTAAGATAGCCGCGCCTTTCACAAACTTAACTTGCAAAGGAAAGAAGTTTGTGTTGGGTTTTGTTGGATTTTGTGATTCAAATACGTAGCGAAAAATTAAAAATTAATTCCCATAAAACCTTTGTAGGATCAATGCAATTTGATTATATTGATAAGAAAGTCATAGAATCTTACCAGGATGACAAAACGGGCAAGATTTTGGAAGGGAGAGAGCGGGTTCACTTCAGTGACACCCTAACTCAAGCTTTTAGTATTCAGGAACTGATTTACATGTTGTTACTTAAAGCAACGCCCTCTGCAGTATCCACACGAACGAACTCTCTCTCAAAAATGAATTGGTGTGCTAGCACCCTCTCTTTTGTGTTAAATGACTCTCTCTAATTTTAGGGTTTTAATGTCTTTTGCCTTTTAGAATGAGAGAACGCCTTTTCTCTTCTTAATTCGACTAGAAACTCTAAAACATATATATATATATATATATATCTATTGACTTCGAAATAGAGTCAGATTTTAACTAGGGTAAACTGTAATTCAAATATGATTCAGAGAATCTAGATAATATCTGTAATTTGAATATGATTCAAAAAATCTAGATAATGTCAGTAATTCAAATATGATTCAGATAATCTTAAGTAGACTGATATTGACAACCCTTATCAATTCATTCCAGTATGGCCATACATTTTTCTTCAATCTAACTTATACAGGGGCCCATAGATATATTTTTCATAATAAATAAGGGACAAATTCCTTCTCAATCACTCATTTTCCTCCCATGATTCACTCTATATCCAACAACAATCTATTCCATCATCCTGTTAAAGATAATATTAGATTGTGTCAAAATATAGAACTTGTCATGTAGGAAACCATGGTGATTTCAAGTCAAAGGACTAAGATAATACTATTGTGATGAGAATCACTTATGACAATTATCCATGCAGTATTCTCATAGCGGGTCAATCCAATACATCATTTCTCAAATATGTATCTATGAGTTGACTTAGTATCTCCTAAACATGATTAGTAAAACATAATCATCAATCAAACTTAATACTAGTCTTCATTCATTATTATCGCAATAATAATAACCGACTAGGGATAATTTAGAATATAATTCAATTTTCACCTAAGAGTTTAACTATCAAGTCACATACTTGATGACCTTAGATAGAATTAACTATTCATAAAATTAGAATAAAAAACAATAATGAAAATGCCTCTTTATTAATAAAATGCAAATGTAATGAAATCAATATACGATCATTACATAATTAGCCGAGGGCATATCACTAATAGTTTGAATGGTCGGATGCGTGTGAGAAGAGTTTTTAAGAACTAAAGAAAAAGATGACGACAACTCTAGTCCTGGCTATTCTTGAAGCGAATGACGGGTTTGTAATTTATAATGATACATCTAAGATGGGCCTTGGTGTAGTTTTGATGCAAAATGATAGGGTAATTGCCTATTCATCGAGATAATTGAAAGACTATGAGAAGAACTATCCTACTCATGACCTCCAATTAGCGGTCGTAGTTTTCACACCAAAGATTTAGAGACATTATTTTTATGGGGTTCAATGTAAGATCTTCACTGATCATCAAAGTTTAAAGTACTTCTTCACTCAGAAGGACCTAAATATGAGGCAATGAAGATGGTTAGAGTTGGTGAAGGATTATGATTATGAAATCCTTTATCATCTAGGAAAGCATAATTGAGTGGCTAATGCTCTAAGTAGTGAGTCGGTTGCAACATTAATGTCATTTCAGACGAGTCCCAGCCTTTGAGGAAAGAAATTCTAGACTTCGGTTTGTAAATGATAATAGCAATAGCTCTTGCTCCATTGCTATTTGATGAGATTTAGAGTAAGCAAGATGAAGATGTAAGCCTCGTGAGGATTAAGCAGGAAATCAAGGAAGGAAAATGTGGAGAGTTTTGTATTGCGAAAGATGGAACTCTATATCTCAAGAACTGCTTATGTGTTCCCAACATTGATGGTTTAAAGGAAACAATCTTAGCAAAAATTCACAATACTCCTTACTCAATTCACCTAGGTGCAACAAAGATGTTCAATGAACTAAGGGAAAGTTTTTGGTGGTTTAGAATGAAACGTGATGTTGCAATGTATGTGTAGAAATGTTTGACATGTCAGCAAGTCAAAGTTGAACACCAAAGACCTGGCAGTGATTTGCAATCAATTTAGATGCCAAAATGGAAATGGGGAGAAATAGCGATGGATTTCATTACTGGTTTGCCCATGAATGGATATGATACCATTTGGGTTGTTGTCGATCGACTGACAAAGACGGCGTATTTCATTCCTATTAAAATCACTTATTCTATAGAGCAGTTAGCAGAACTTTATGTTAAGGAGATAGTATGACTTCATGGAATCCCTAAATTTATCATCTCTGATCATGATGGCAGGTTCATGTCCAAGTTCTAGAAAAGTGTACCGACTACGATGGGAACTAAGTTACATTTCAGCATAGCTTTTCATCTTCAAACTGATGGCCAGACGGAGAAGATGAATTTGATCTTAGAAGGTATGCTTCGGGTCTGTATGCTCGATTACAAGACCAGCTGGTGTAAGATATTACCATTAGCGGAATTCACTTACAACAACAACTATCAAGCGATGATTAGAATGGCACCTTATGAGGACCTATATGGACGGAAATGTAGGTCGCCTATATGCTGTCATGAAGCTGTGGAAAACAAAATGATGAAAAACGATGTTAGTGAGATGACTAATTTTGTCAACGAGACTTCTGAGATGATAAAGTAGATACAAAAGGGGATCGAGACCGCTCAAAGTTGTCAAAAATGCTATGTCGATAAAAAAAGAAGCCTTTAGAATTCATTGTAGGCGATTTTGTATTCCTAAAGATTGTGCCAATAGAAGCAGTTATGAGGTTGGGAAGGAAAGGTAATTTGAGCCCAAAGTTTATTAGACCTTATGAAATCATGAAGCGGATAGGCAAGGTAGCCTACCAATCAAGATTACCATAAAAAATGTCAACTATTCACGATGTGTTCCATGTTTCGATGCTCAAGAAGTATGTCTCAGATCTTATGCACGTGATTAAGCCATAGATGATTGAAATATGAGATGACCTCAGTTATGAAGAAAAGTTAGTGGAGATTCTAGATCAAAAAACCAAGATATTGAGGAATAAAGAGATTCTTTTGGTCAAGGTATTATGGCAAAAGTCAGCAAGTGGAAGAAACTACAAAGGAATACGAAGATGACATGAGGGTTAGATATCTGCAATTGTTTTGAGTTTCGAGGACGAAAATCTTGTAAGGGGGGAGAATTATAACACTTGGAATTTTTCATGTAACGATTAGTGTTGGATATTTAACGACATTAAGTATTTTCTTTATGAAATAATGTTATTGAACATCTTATCTTGAATATTTCGATAGGTGACAGTCACATGGAATTGATGTGCTCGAGGTGTTCATGTCACTTATAATGTGTTTATGATAAATATTTAATGTTTTAATTATATGTAATATTGAATGTGGTACTCCAGCAGGCCAATCTTGAGTAATCAGTAGGCTGAAGGCTACAGACAAGAAATCAACAGATAATTTTAGAAATTGTGTCATTGATAATTAATTTGTTGAGACAATTTTGAATAATGATATAATTTATCTGTTTTTATCCATGATTAGGGAAGGTTTGAATTTTTAAAAGAGAAGATTTGATTTTTGCGATAAGGTTTCTTGATTTGAAAAGATAAGATTTGGTAGTTAGAGTGAATCTTGGACTTTTTCTTTATCTTTCCCTATCCTACACGCATATGCCCTTATTTTTTTTTAAGAAAATCTACTTCAAATTAGAGAAGATTATTTTCTTTTCATATCATTCTCAGTTTTTACGAATATATTTCTCTCTTTCAAAAATCGTTTTCTCTCCTCCCTCTCTCTAAAATTTTCTTAGACACTCTCTTCCTCTCTACATGTTTTTCTTCCCCTTTTCTCCCTTATTTTTCCTGCAAATAATTGAATGAAATATTGGGTTTTCACTTCAAAAAATTCAAATAAAGCTTGAGAAGAATTGTTTTGAGGTAAGAAACTCATTTTTGAGTATTTCTAAAATTGTATTCTCCCTTTAATCTAAATCCTATAACTTTGCCTATGAGTGTTTGTTTGCTGTGAAATTTTAGTATGACATTTAGTATGTGTTATATGATATTCCCCAAAATTTAATTCTATTGGAGCTTTCTATGCTGAGATATTGAATTTTTATTCTCTACCACTCATGATCAGACTATTGCTGATTGGTTACGTTTTACAAAAGTGTTGTCTATGTTCAAGAGGCAAATGAATTATGATTTGAATGAATTTTGCAAAAATATTCATACATATGTTAGGTTAAGATTTGGAAAATTTTGTGGTGATTTGATGAATATTTAATGAGTTCTTGAATGTTCTTTAAGATAGGTCTTTATGGTTGTTAAAGCAATGAATTTTTGACTTCTTGCTTGTGTGACCTATTTATACGACCAAACGAATTTATTTGACAATGAGACTTTTTGTGGTACAGTATTTATATGTTTATACGTTGTCATAAAAATTTTAGGGTCAAAGTAATTTTATTTTAATTATTTAATTATGATGATCGTGTGTTGCTCACTGCTTTACATATGTAGGGTTTATTTTGTCTCTAAATTTTAATGCATTTTTTGAATTGTTATATATTTATTTAAAGCTAATTTTTGTATATGTTGTAGTTTTAGGTGTCTATTACATTTAAGATTTGTATGAGATTATTTTGTGACATAGATAATTTATCATATGAATGTTTGTTAGGGTTGATCACTGTTTTGTGACATAGATAATTTTTGTATATGTTGTAGTTATAGGTGTCTATTACATGCAAGATTTGTATGAGATTATTTTATGACATAGATAATTTATCATATGAATGTTTGTTAGGGTTACTCACTGTTTTGTGGTTGCTGGTAGTTTTTGTGTTAGGTCTTTTGTGACCTATTTTAATTGTCTAATGGAATTTTTATCGCTAATGAAAAACTAGGGTAATTTATATATATGTCAATTTTTTCCCTACAAAGTCTCATGCCTTAATGGTGTATGAATTGTGAATAATTGAATTGTGTCTCCTAAAGGGTTAGGCAGGTTGTTGTTTTTTAGTTTTACATGAATGTTTATAAGTTGATAAAATGTATTTGTATTCTTGTATTTCTTGAGATGGAAATATGAATGATGTTTTATGTTATTGGATGATTTCATGAAAACGAATGTTAATTTTATGTGTGTAAATGAATGTATGACATGAACATATCAAGAAGTGAGCACATCGAGACCTCGACGACTCCATCTAAGTAAGGTTTAGTAAGCAAGTTAAGTAAGTACATTCTCACTTGCAACATGAAGAAGTTTATGAAACGTTTTGATGAATATGATTATGATAATTTCCATGATGATTTTTATAATGTTTTATTATGAAAGTTTTAAGGTACAAGAAGGTTTACGCATGTTTTGATAATGAGGTATTTCAAAATTTAAAATTATATATATGTATATATGTATCACCTAAATAAGTGTTGCACGTCCTATGTTTATGTTTATGATGTCCCGCAAAGTTGGACTTGTCATGGTGCAACACTTAGGCCCTTAAAGATAAAATAAATGAAGTTTTAATATGGATACTGTTAATGAAAGATATGTTCTATATGAAATCGTGAAAAGTGCACTGTTATGTTAATGATGATTATGAATATGATGTTGTATATAGATGTTCATAAAATATTTTATGTTGTGAGATAAGAAAGTGTACTTGCTAAGCTTTTGCTTACTTAGTTATCATCATGTTGCAGATAGAGGTAAGAGGATCTTGGAATAGGTGGAGGGCAAGGACGGGCGTGTGAGCAAAGAACAATAGATTAAAAACAGAAGAACGCCAAGAAAGAGATTTAAAACTTATAAATTATGTTTTTATTTTAGTGTATGTTTATTTTCCGCATTATGGTGTTAGAGAGACTTGGTTTATGTTTTTTTTTTATTTTTCCAGAAGTTTGGCCTTTTGAACTAGTAAAACAAATTTGAAAGGTTATTTTAAATTTTTTTTGAATGATGGACTCATTGTTTTGGTATTTTAAATTTAAATAAATTTTATTTAAATTTTATTTACGAGTAGTTTTAATATATGATTGTATATTTATAAATGTTTTTTTAAAAAATGTAAGGATCCTAGGAATATGTTTTTCAAATTAATCATTTAATTTAAATAGTTCACCTTAAATAATGACAACAACGACGAATGTAATGACATCTATGACATTCGTTAGGGGGCGTTACATCACCACCAGTAGGAGCTTCCCTAATCTAATTTTTGAACTCCTGTAGTTGCTTGATTAACTCTGTTAAGGTCATATCTCTTTTATTGCTTAAATTAAATGTAGCTCTAAAGGGGACAAACTCCTTTAATGGCGTCTCAAAGACCATAGTCATTTGAGTTTCAACATTAATGTCAGCACCATTAGTTTGAGCCTCAGTGAGGTAAACTATGACCAACATCATATGCTCCTTTATAGATGTCCCCAGTCTTTGTTTGTAGTTTAGAAGTTTTTGAAGAGCCCCTTGCCATTTTGTCAGGGCCTGGCCTCCAAACATGTCTTCAAGATTTGCATCGCAGTCTCATAATCTTCATGTTGAGCCTGTAACACGTTATTCATGCTAGCTATAATATAACAATGGGCCTGATCATTGGCGTCGTTCTAGTGATCATACGCTTGGATTTTCTCATTAGTAGAATCTCCTATAGGCTCAAGAAGACAAGGTGTTGTCATCATAAATTTCAGTTCCTCAAAGGACAGGATGATGTTTAGGTTCCATTTTCAATCATTAAAGCTCTAACTGGTTAATTTGTTTCTATCAACTATCGAAGTTAAAATGTTTTTAGACATTTTGAATCTACAAAAAAGGATCATATACTAAACATAAGCAAACATATCATAATAATTTAGTGAGGTAACATAATCATGTAAAATATACAAATGTGCTTATATGTCAAAACCTTAAAATGATAATTTCTAACTCAGAATTCAACAACTTGCATAGGGGAGACTTGCCAAACTCAATTACGAACATAGAACCCTTCCTAATAAATATATGGCATCCAAGGCTCGTATGATCTAGCATATATTAATAATCATTTTTTTGACTATCAATTTTGTTAACAAAGCTTCTAGGGGAGGTTAATAATAAAATCAACTTGAATGTATAACCATCGTTTCAATATTTTATCCATGATTTATAATAACTACCAAAGGGTGTGCAATGATAAATCATGCTAAAATACCTTATCCTCTTGGAGATCCAACCTGATATATGATAAAGTCCCTTTTTGAGGGTCGAAACTACCATGCGCTACATAAGGACCAACGATGGAGGCCGTAGGTCCTCTCTTCCAAAACCTTCTCCCACTTAATCTTTTGAAATCAAGATTTTATTTTAAAAAACATTTATGAACAAATTTTTAATGGGTGGCACTTCCTAGTCTATATGACATGTTATCAACATACATAGCAAATCATATTATAATGTAGACAAGCAAAGCAATCATACAAAGCCACAAGCAAAATAATAATAAATAACTGTAATATTATGGTTTCATCCAAGAGAAAAGAAATCAAAGATTACAAGAGATAGATCAAAACATATTATCAATTCTTCATCCTTGAATCTTCAAATTGTATTCTTCTTCATGTATTATCCATCTACAAGTCTTCAATCTTGAATGGACTGAATACTCCATATTTCCGGTCTTATCCAAATCTAATGTTTCTCAAAATTGTCCCAAAAATAAAATCAAAACTACATTGAAAAAAAGCACATTTTGTCTAAATTCATAGCTCTTTGTCAGCATGCTGATCTATGTAATCGGCCTGCCAAACTTGAAAGTTCGGCTTGTCGCTAGAGCTACTAGAATTCTGTCCCCACGGATGGCTTGCCAAACACAAGGTCTGGCTTGCCAGCCTACCAATCCTAAAAGTTCGGTTTGTCGACCAAGCAGAAATCATGTTTTCCAAAAAATAAGTTTGACACCATATATGAATAAATTATCCAGATCTTACTAACCTTATATGCTAAAGAGCTCTTGCAATCGGTGAAGAGAGGGGTGTTCCAAAAGAGCCTCAACCAACTAGTCTTCTTTCCTATTCTCTATCCACGATCGAAGTGTGTGTGGGCACACAACGTACAACTCTTCCCCCAGTGACTCTCCTTAACTAATTAAGAAATACCTTGAGCTACCTATTGTGATTTATGAACAAAAGCTCTTCAGGAGAGTTTTAGAGACTCGCAGTATAGAGTGCTCACTCTTAATCTCTCAATTAATCTAAATAACATATGAGTCTCACTCCCTATTAATGGAGGTTGGACCTAGTATCATATAAAAACGCATGATCAAATTATCATTTAGTCGACAGGTGGAACTAGAAGATCGACGTGCTAAACTTACTCCCTTGGTAAGCCGAACCTAAAGATCGGCCTGCCAAACTTATTATAAATGATCCTTACAAATCTTTTATTTCCCAGCTAAGATTCTTTGGATAAACCTTAGTTTTAATTCACATAATCCAATAAAGAAATTATCTAATTAAAACAACCATATCTAGATAACATCTAGGAAAATAAATATTCCTGATAATTTCAACAAGTTTATCTTGAATTAATTTTGCACAAGATTAATTCAACCGATAAACAGACATGAATTATCTAATCCTATTGAATATCACCCAACCTGAAAATTTTACGTAAGTCACCAATTTATCAAAAAAGTATGCCGTATCATTGTAGGATTTATTATAAGCTAGCAAAATGGACATGATGGACCTGTATAGTTCAGGCTCCTGATAATTAAGAAACCCAATATCCTAGATATATATTTCATAATTATCAACTCTAATGCTACTTCACTAAAAATTTAGAGCTGTACTCTCGAACTAGATCAAATTACGAAGCCTAAATAGCTAAGTCTTCATGACATATCGTAATGTGTTATATCCCCATAGAACATCCATAATCGGCTTAAGGATAAATTCTGTCTTATCTTTTTAATTATTTTTCTCTTACGTTCTAAAATCTCACCATCAGAAAGCATACCATCCAAAGACAGTATACCATTTGGTTACACCTATATATCTAAAGTGATTGAGCGCAGCAGTTTTTCAATTACAAGATAATGCATATAAAAGGATATCATCGGCTCCTAAAGAGGAGGTATGGATTCCATATTTATGAGTAAAGGTGTATGCTATGAAGAGTCATGTCTCCAACATACAAGTATGCATACCGACATAAATTGTGAATGTCACACTTTGATACATCAAAAGACATAAGTCAAGACAACGGGCCCACTATTCATCTTAAGATTAAGATACAACACATATGATTGTTTAAAGTAAATTAATTTTCTAAGACAGAATTATTAACCTAAATCAATTACACTTTATGTCCTAATCTAATATATCGTCACCTATAACAATGTACCAATGTTTCTATTCATAGTGTCTATCTCTGATGGCCAAGACAAACCATCTCCCATTAGGGATATAGATAACATGGCAATCTTTGCATGAATAAAGTGCTAAACTTTATCCCCTCAATTGCGGGTCTTGTGATTTGGACAGTCATCTTTAGAATCATGTCTTCTACATAATCTGTCCATCATGTGCCTAATTATAAATGTTTAGACATACAATCTCAGACTTTTGTTTGCTTATCATGCATTCAACAAATATGAACATAAAGAGGACAACAATTTGGTATATGAATAATAAATAAACTGTTTATTGATAAAAATATCTCCAATAACATATTACATTTTTACTCCTTATAGCATACATATCTAACACTAATATGTAGGAAAAAACATGCCATATCATTTTAGGAATTATTATAAGCTAGTGAAGGGGACCTAATGGATATATATAGATAAAGCTCTAATAGTTATTAAATAACATATCCCAGATAATTATATAGATCAAGCTACACTACTAAAATATTTGAGTTGCACTCTCAAACTATATAAAATTACGAAGCTCTAATAAGCTAATCATCCATGACATATCATAAAGTGTAACATCCCTATGGGATATTCAAAATCAGCTTAAGGGTAAGTTCTATTTTATCTTTCTGATTATTTTTGTCTTATGTTATATTATCTCACCATTGGAATACTTACTATTTATTAATAGTATACCATTTGGTTACACCTATGTATCTGAATGGTTGAGTGCTCTAGTCTTTCAATTATAGTATAATGCCTACAAGAGAATATCATTAGCTTTACTAAAGAGCTATGGATTCCAGTCTACGAATAACGAGTTTAGTCAATCAAGAATTATGTCTCTAACGTATTGGTATGTGTAGCATCATCAAATCAGGATATCGTCTTTGGTACATCGAAAGACACAAGCAAAGAATACGGGCCCATGAATTCATTTACATAACAAATATGATTATATAAAGTGAATCGATTTAAACAAATAGAGTTATTAATCAGATTAATTTAACTTTCGTCTAGATCAAATATATCATCACCTATGATAATATACCAATGTTTCTACTTATGGAGTCCCACTCCGATCACCAAGATAAGTCATCTCCCATTAGTGGTGTGGACAACATAACCATCTTAGCATGAATAAAGCGCCAAACTTTATTCCTTCAATTGTAGACCTTATCATTTAGACTATCACATTTAAGATTTATGCCTTTCTTATAATTTGTCCATCATATGCATGATGGTAACACCCCAAAATGTTTCTCTTAAACGGCGGACGTATGTAGCATGGAAAAGTTGTCGTATCCATAGCGAGGTGAAAAAATTTGTAACTCAAGAGATTGTTAAAAATAAACAGTCAAAAAGGCAAGCGGTTGTTCAAAACAAATTTTAAAATAAAAGAAATATTTTTGTGTTTTTTTTTATTTCAAAGTTTAAAACATAAAATTAAAACGGTGAAGCTTTAATAATCTCTTGTATGTTTTGTAACTAGCATGAAATTTTAACTCTAATTAATTAATTATCTAAAGCATTTGATTTATTACATCCTTTCTCATTAATTGCAAGCACTTTTACTATTTTTATAAGTAAACCGAAAGCGACAATATAACAAGCCATAATGCAGTGGTCTTCCTATAAAAATAGGAAAATAATAATGATTAGGCACCCTAATTATAAAAATTATAACCGTTGTCACTACAATTATAATTAACATAATTTTAAGATAGAAAAGATAATAATAAATCAAAATTAATATATTTTTATGGAATAAATTATTGCGTTAATTTCGGCAGCACCTTGTTTTATTAAATGGTTTAAGAATACACTATGCTATCTTCTGTCTATGATAAATCAAGAAGTACCAAGCATTTACTATGCCAGTCCATGTCTGTAATGCAGCAGAAACTCAACTTAGTAAATGAGCATGATTTAAGTATTGTTAATATTAATTATACAACACAATTAAATTACATAAAGAAAGTACGATTGAATTTATGCAAGAATTGAGTAAGAAACAACATTAACAATAATTATTAAAAGAGTTGAAAAATATAATTTATTCCACAAAATATAAACATTACAAAGTAGATATAGAGATAATATCCATACTAGAGTACTATACATATAAGATCATTTCTCTACCTCATCAAATTTTCTACACTAATTTATATATTATTTTATTATTTTCATCTAAGGGGATACTGAATAAAGGAAAAAAAAAAAAACAAAGAAAGAGAGAAAGGAAGTTTGGGGCCAAAAGGCCTGTTAAGGGGTTTGCCAAAGATAGGAGAATGCAAGGCTATTTATAGCCTTGAAAATTACTGTTTCTATTTTTTTATTTATTATTTTTATTATATTTTATTGTTCAATAATTGGATCATGTTGATCCATTGTTCTCCTTTTTTCCAAGCTGAGATTTGGTCTTGAGTGGGCCAATTTAAGTTTGTAATTTGTGGTGACGACGCAGCTAGAGGCACGGATGTTGCTGCATCTTTGCCGTTAATTTTGTGATCCAATGGACACAAAATGAGGAAGAAAATGGGCCTAGGTGGGGCCGCGAGGCCCACAATTGATGACTATCAGATTAGTCTTCTTATGCGAATCAAATGGATGAAAAGACGAGAGCATGTGTAACTGAAGCACTGGATCCGACACGACCTGAACTACTCTCTAACGCACGTGGAGTTTGTCAATGCATGAGATGTACTCGCCAATCACGTGGAAAAACTTTGCTGAGTGCGACTGACGCAATTGATGATGCATTGACACATGTTCTTCTGTTGGACGGTTGAGATCAATTTGGCGACTCATCGGACAATCTAAATATCAACATGTGTCCCATTAAATTCAAATTCAAATTTTGTTTATCTTCTTGATGCAATTGATGTCCGATTTTGTCTATTTTGATGTCGTTTTGCTCTGTTTTTCCTCTAGATTCCAAATCTAAAATTAATAAACATACTAAAATTAATTATTTTACAAACATAATATTTATAAAAATATTAAAAATATTTATTTTACATTGAAACACACAAAAATAATTAAAATAAATAAAAACTTCTAAAACTAACAAACCTAAACAGATATGCTATTTAAGACTTAATATTATTTTTTTAGAAATTACTAGAAACATATTAAAACATATTTACATATTCAAAACTTATTTGCAAATATTTTATGACTCTAAATAAAATCACACAATGCTATTTTTACGGTTTTCATTATTTACAAACTAGACACTTATTTAACACATCGAAACGACTCTAAAAATTACCAAAAATATTATTAAACATAAAAACACACTAAAAAGACATTTTTAAACACATTTTCACACTAAGACATAAAAATACTTATTAACGCACAAATGCTATTAATTAGAGGTTTTAATGAGAAATAAAAGCATAAATAAATGATTTAAGCCCTATAAAATATACACTTTTACAGTCTCATCACACAATTTTAAAGGTTTAGACAAACAATCTCAGACTTTTGTTTACTTTTTATACATTCAACAAAAAGAACATAAAGAGGAAAATGTTTGATATGTGAATAAATAAACTCTTTACTGATTAAATGTCGCGAAAAACTTATTACATTATTTAATCCTTAGGATGCCTAGTCTAAAATCCTTAAGAATGGTCCTAGAGAGATTGTGGATTGCTAGGAATGCTTCTTGGAGATTGCCAATTGATGGAAATGTTGTTCAAGACTTTGTTGCCTTAATTTGCCTTACCTCGATTTTCATGTTGCTGGTACTAGACGATTTCTAATGGAGTGGAATTGGCTTAAAGGACAACATTGTTGCACTCAAAATGTTGAAATGAGTTGGAAATTTGTCTTGGATCATCAATTAGAGGTCGAGACCATGAAACATATGACTTGTTGGAAACTAGCCACCTATGTTGTCATGTAAGGCATATATGGTGGCTCTAATGACCAAACGACAGCAGTGCTTTGGCTCCTAGAAGATCTTGACCTTTTAAGCTTGATGATGTCATCAATTTCACCTAACTCGGCTTCTAGTCAAGTAGATCGAACTTAGGTTTCTTGGTCACAATAGGTGGTAGCAATAGATAGGTAGAATAGACCAGTGGGTCTTGCTACCTATTCCTCTATAAGTCTTTTGCCCTGGTCAATTTAAGTTAATGACGTCAAAATTAAAGAGATCAAAACCATCTACATTGGTTTACAATGGCTGACACTGATCTTTGCCTTCACACTATGGTTTTGAGAAATTGAAGTGTAGGTTTTGTTCCTCTAGATCATTTAATGTGTTGGCAAGGTTAATTTACCTCAACAATGGTGGAAGGAATGTGAACATTGCTCTTCATGAAGGTTGATTGTGGCTCTCTTGGGACTTTAGTGATTGTTAGTCATTCGATAAAATTGGTTGGGGGATTTCGATCCTTGCCTTGCTCTGAGTGTCTTGGCATTGGAGATATTCTTCACCACCATAAAAAATGGTGGATTCAACAATTGTGTGATGATAGATATAGGCAATTCCATCATAGTGGTTCTAGCTAAAACCAACTAGAAAGATTGATGCAGTATTCTTTGTCTCATTGATCTGATTTTATAGAGACTATAATTACATCAATCGGAGCTCAAAGAGATATCACATTTAAAATAAATGGGTTTCTTATGGCTTTGACTAATGAGTGTGGGTTGCTCCGATGGAGTTGACATCGACACGACATGTCGTTGGATTCAGCTCATCGAGATCTATGTGTTGATGTAGGAAGTGTTGAAAACAAACACCAAAATTTTGGTTCTTTTTTTGATAGTGAGTGAAGACAGAGAGAGAAAGAGCTAATTTTTTATTGGTGGGGTTTTTTTTTTCCACCATTGTATTTATGGACAGTGTCTGTAGGTCCTCAAAGTTTCGACTATACCATTCTTAGGTCGGTCATAATTTGATTTGTAAACTTTATAATTTCTAAATTTATAGGCATTTTTTTAGACTATAATATTCTTCACCTTTCTAAAATAAATAAATAAATTCTAACGTTTCACTGTATTATCTTCTTACTAATACCTCTACACTATTATCAAGTCACTTCTATGAATCTAAGCTTATTTCCTAGATTTTATGATTTTATTTTGAAATGCTTAACCTTTGGCACTTTTGTCTTCAAAATCGGTGATGAGCTATGTCACCATTTTTTATCTTCTAAGATTAATAATTTGTATTCAAGAACTTCGATCAAATCTTAAAATTCAATATTTTATCCGTGTACGATGTTTTCTTTGATCAAAATGATCTTAAGCTAATCTAAACTGCTAAAACATACATCCATCTGTGTATTTTTCTTTGATCAAAATCAGTGACACTAAAACATACATCCGTCCTTATATTTTTCATATATTCTTATCATAAAACATGGTTAGAATTCAAGTATGTCGGTATTCTAAAATTCCTCACTTTTATGAGAGGAGGCTTAATTTCCTTTTTTTTTTTCTTTTTTTCTCTAATTTTACCATATACTAGTGATCTTAAATTATAGAAATTTTCATAAATTAAATTGACTATCTGTAAGTCAAATTAATTCAAATTTTAAACTTGATACAATTTATGCTTAATGAATATAATTTGAACTATTTTTAATAAAAAGTTGCTTATGGGTCCATATCCTGTAACACCTGCCATTTTTATGTAACTGTTAGAGATAGATATTTATCAGCATTAAGTGTTTTACTTATGAAATAATGTTACAACTATTTTGTTTGAAGTATGATGATAGGTGACGGTCAAGCGGAATTGATGTATTCAAGGTATTCATGTCATTTATGTTGTATAAATGATAATTATTTAGTAATTAATTAATGTTTTGTTATATTTTAGTGTATCTGGTTGTTTGATAGGCCGAAGTCCCTCATAAAACGATAGGCTGATGGCTTTAATTTGCAGGCCAGACCTCATGAATTTGCAGGCCAAAGGAAACTGTTAGTAGGCTAAAGATAGCTAACAAGTAATTAGTAGGTAATCACCAAAATTGTGGCATGAATGATTGCTTTGATTGGATGATAAATTTTGATTGATTAGCATATTTTTTGGTCTTTTTCCTTGTTTAATGTAATAGAATGTTTGACTTTTATGGATGACTGAATTATTTGATATGGTTTCCGATTTTGAAAGTTTGAAATATGGTAAGTAGAGCTAAATCACTTGACTTCCTCCAATCCTATCCATTCTTCACATGAATTTGCCTCAATTTTGTTAGGAAATTCTAACATTATAGAGAACATTGATCCCTTAGCATTATTTTAATTTACATGAATTCCACTCTCTCTATCACACGCTCTCTCTCTAAATTATCTCATACACTTTCTCTCATTCTTCCTTCATGTTTTTCACCCCTTCTCTCCCTCAATTCTCTTGCAACTATTCGAATGAAATATTGTTTTTCTCTTGGGTGAATTCAAAGGAAATTTGAGAAGAATCATTTTGAGGTAAGAATTCATTCTTGGTTTATTTCTGAAATGTATTTTCTCCTTTAATCTGACTACTATATTTTTGCTTACGAATTTCCTTTTTCTATGAAATTTTAGTGTGATGTTTATGTGTATGTTATGTGATGTTGCTCCATGTTTCACATCATCTGGTGTTGTTTATGCTATGATATTAAATATTCATGTTCTACCACTCATAGTTGAAGTGTTGCTAATAGATAAAGCTATGTATGAACATGGTCTTTATTCAAGGGACAATGCATTTTGTTTTTTATGAAATTTTATTGAAGTATTCAAGGATATTTTAGGTTGTGAACTAGAAAGTTTGTAGTAATATCATGTATATTTTATGAGTTATTGAATTTTCTTTAAACTAGGTTTTTATGGTTGTGAAACTGGTAAATTTTGGACTTCTTGGTTCTATGACGTTTTATTATGGCTAGATGAATTTGTTTGACAATGAATATTTTTCTAGAATTGTATTTATATGTATATAAATTGTCATAAAATTTTGGAGTTAAAGTAATTTTATTTTATTTTATTTGTTTGAAAATGTTTACCAAAGGATGTTCACTACTTTTCAAACCTAAAGTTAGTTTAACCACTGATTTTCAAATGTAGGTTTTGATTTTTTCAGATTTTCTTCGAAGCCAAATTTTGGATATGTTGTAGTTTTATGTGTCTATTATATGTAACATTTTTGTCAAATTATTTTATGGTATAGACAATTTATTTTATAGACTTTAGTTAAAATTGTTCACTGCCCAACTATTATTGGTAGATTTTATGCTATGAAGTGTATGAATTGTTTTGTTTACTAAATGGAATTATTATGACCAACGAAAAATCATGATATTATGCTTATATGTTAGCTTTGTCCGTCTAGAGTCTCATTAATTGTGTGTGAATTGTTAGTTATTGAGCTATTAGTTCATAAGTGTTAGGTAGCATTCTCTATTGGCAGTTTTATTGTAATGTTTTAAAGGGCTAATAAAATGTGTTATGGATTAATGTTCTCAAGAGATGAATATATATGTGATGCAATATAGTATTGGACGATGTCATGAAGATGAGGGATAATTTTATTTTTGTATATGAATGTATGACATGAACTTTCCAAAAGGTGAGTGCATCGAGACAGCGGCGATGTCATCTAAAATTAAGGTTTAGTAAGCTAATCAAGTAAGTATATTCTCACCTACAACATAATGAAATTTATAAAAAGTTTGAAATCTATGTTCATGAAGGCTTTATGATGATATCCATGATGATTATATATGATGTTTTATTATAAAAATTTTGATGTATAAAAAGTTTATGCATGTTTTGATGACGATGTATTTCAAAGCATAAAAGTATACATATATATATGTATGTATATATGTATCATCTAAATAAGTGTTGGACACCCTATGTTATCTTATGCTTATGTTTATGATGTTATGTTTGGTTTGGGATTAGCTATCCCTCACCTCTCATGATGGTGCTTGTACAATGATGAAAATGGTGCAACACTTACACCAAAGATAAAATAAATGAAGTTTTAATACGTACAATGTTGATGAAAGATATGTTCTATATGAAATTGTGCCAAGTGCATTATTATGTTAATGATGATTATGATTATGATGTTGCAATAAGAGGTTCACAAAATGTGTTATGTTGTGAGATTGTAAAGTGTACTTGCTAAGCTTTTGCTTACTTAGTTTTACATCATGTTGTAGATAACGGTAAAAAGATCATAGATTAGGTGGAGGGCAAGGGCGGCCGTATGAGTTATGCATGATAGATTGAAAATGGAAGACGCCAAGAAAGAAGTTTTAAAATTTATAAACTATGTTTTTATTTCTATGTATGTAAATTTTTCGCACTATGTTGAATTGGGACTTGTTTTTAATTTGCTATTCTTTTTGCAACAGATTGGCCTACTGATCGGTATTGATCGGATTGCTAACATTGGTATCGACCTATCGATTACCCTACATCGGTTTGTTGTTTGCAGAGCTCCAGATGGCCTGCCGGTGGCAAAAGTTTGGACTTCCAGTCATGTTTGGCCTGTTAGTGTTTGGAGTTCGGCCTACCAAACTGTGAACAGAATTAAATGATGATTTTAAATTTTGTTTGCATTATGGCTTCATTAATTTGGTATGGATAAACTGTTTACATAAATATAAAAGGTTTTGAAATATTGATATTTAGTTTAAAAAAATAAACATATGGATCCTGAGATATGTTTCCAAACTATGTTTTAAATTAAAATAGTTTATCTAAAATATTGGTAACAATGATGAATATAACGACATCTATGACGTCCGTAAAGGGAGCGTTACATATCCAATCTATGGATGCTTTTAAACTTTCCTTAATTACAATATGGATTTGAAATTATTCCTAAAATAATATATTGAAGTGCCTTATAGGCTTATGAAATCTATTTGTACTCTAATTTTTATTTTTTATTATGGACCTAACATAAACATTAAGGTTTATAAATAACTAACTGTGCATATATATGATATTGATATTTCTTAACTTCTCAATAATTCTTATGATTCTCACCTTGCCTTATGAACTTCATTAAATTTGAATACGATAATGCATTCGTGATTTTTATGCTCACTATTTATGAATTATGATCTTGAGTTGTTGATCACTATTGATCTAATGTTTTCTTGTAAAACTAACATCATGTAGCAATTCTATGTAATTTTACATGCCTTTTTTATCAATTAATCTTAATTTGATATTTTAATTGATATTCTTATAAAAATCACTACCTTGACTTTTGAATGAAGTTATCAAATCATAAAAGCTTTGTTTAGCACACCAAGTAATTATTTTTAATTAACCAAGTATACTATGATAATATCATATATCATTGGTTTCATACAAAAACAACATTAAGTTGTGCATTTAGAACATTATTTATTACTAAAATCTTATGATTATTAAGGCCTTCAAAATGCATGTTAATTAAGAAAGTTCATAATAATAAATCATGATTAAGTCACAATTTAACTTTTGAATTTGAATGCTTTTAACCTTGAATTGATTTCTTATAGCTTCTTATAACGCTTAATCCTATTATGTACTGCTAAGTTTACTCTAATTGTACATTTGCAAAATTTAAGCTGCAACTCTATGAATTTTGCGCATAATTAAATTCATGGGTTTTTTTATAAAAATAAACCTTTGAATTAAATACTTAAATTTTCTTGGGTGTAATCAATCAGGTAATAAATAATCGAACCGACATTCTACTCAGACCATTAACAATACCTTGACTTATCTAAGGTCAACCATTTTTTAAATCTTCACGCTCTCTTGTAAGTGTTCCATGTAATTCTTACAAAAACTTGAATTTATATGCATAGAACTTATACTTCTTATAAACTTAAGGGTGTGGTTATAGAAAAATTCTTAATTAATTATACTTATTAATTACTAGATTTTTAAAACATTAATTTTTTGGTCTATTTTAATTCATAAAACTTAAATACATAGTACGAGATCCCACAAGCCATAGGGATAGGAGAAAGTCACAGGCAATAAACATCACCAAATAGGTGGCTCTCCATTGAAGGACACCTGTTCAATTTGACCGAACTTGTGATTGGATAAAAGTTGTTAGTGATTTTACAACATGGTTTAAGAGTGTTGTTGGGGTACACATGCGGGGTTATGTACCCCCTTTCCCTAACTCCTAGAGGTCTATCCTGGCACATGAAAAGAGCAAGATCCCCAACCGAACGATGGTAATAACCTATCTATCATTTCAATTTTCTTACATTTTTATTAAATAAGCAATATAAACTTATCTATGAAAATGCAACTGTAATGCTCAAAAAAAATTATTATTTTAGATCTAGAATTAGTTTGGATTTAATTAAGGAATTTTTCTTGAGAAATCATATTTTGTAAAATAAAAAATTTAAATTATTTATGAATAATATTAATGTGTATTATATCTGTAAATTTTGTGCAATTTAGAATATTTTAATATACAAATTTTGTGAGTTTAAATACTCAAAAAATTTGGCAAAAATTTCCTTAAAATGAAATTTATATTACATTAATTATAATTTTATGGTATAAATTAATATAGGGTAAATATGTTATTTAAAGCAGAAAATCATGCCATGGTCCAGAATAGTATAAAATGGTAAGATACTAGTCAATTAAACTATTAAAGGTTTCTATGTCTACAAACTATTGGTTAATCGAATATAGTATAGAAAGGCATATAAAAGGGAAAAGGGTATACAGTATAATGTAATTTTACTGATAAAGTAAAAACACATATATAAGGGATATTGTGTTGAGATGAAAAAAGGGGCTAAAAAGGTAAGATATTAAATCCTAGACTATTTAAGCGTTTATTTCCTCAATTTTTTAGTAACTGATAGAAAAAATATTGTGCGGTATAAAACTACGTAGTGTGAAGTTGTGTGAAGTTTTGTGGGACCAACCATAAAGTGCTGCCCAAAAGGGTGGAATTTTGCCACTTAACCCCTAGTTATGGCCAGTTTCTATCAAATGGCTTTTAAGCCAAAATTTTACCACAAAAATGTTTAAATGATGACTAATTATGATGAGTCATTAAAGTTGAAAAAATCCCATGTTTAACTCATCATGTTCACGCTGGTTTTGAACCAAAATATTTCACTTCTCCTCCTTCCAAAACCGGCAACCCCATAGGCTATTCCTCCAAAATTTTGTCAAACAATTTTCACACAAAAACATCTTCCAAGCAAGCTCTAGATAAGTTCAAGTTTCCTAGTCCAAGGATTTATCAACTTTCAAGGTAAATCTTAGACTTGCTTTATGTATTTCTAAGGTTTTCTTTAGGTTTAAAGGGATTTTGATAAAAGTCTTCTTATCATGAGTTGTGTCTAGCAAAGCAAACAAGATCAAGTTCTTATGGAGGCTTACAAGCTCATAAAATGTTTGGTAAACACCTTAAACATTGCCTTTAATGTTTGTTATTTTTTATGAACCTTTGAGTATGTTTTGTTCTACATATAGACTATGGCATGTTAAAAGGACTTATAGCATGATTATGTGATTTTTTGTGAGTATGATGATGACACCTAATGCATTGAAACTAAGGTTTATGTGCTTGAAAATCAAGTTTGGTATATATATATATATATATATTTATTTATATATGCAAAGTTTGGATTTTCAAAAATGAAATTTTGACATGTTCAAACATGATTTATTTTCTAGGTACGAGCTGAAACTTGTCCAATCTAAAATTATTGTGAACAAAGTTTTGTGAAATTTGAAAGGACAAAATTGCAAAGATTTGTACAAGTTTGGCAAGATTGAAAATGGCAAAAAACACCATTGAGCAGTTAGAATTCAAGAAAAGTTAATGCACGAAAATTGTAGAACTCATTGAAACTCTTAAGATTCATGGTCAACTTGCAAGAATTTCACACAATTTATGAGTTACGAATTTCCTAAGTTTTAATCACAGAAATATTCAAGAAAAAAATGTGTTAAAAAGAAAAAAAAAAGCTTAAACTAGAGGAATTTGACTTAGAAACTTTAGAGAATATTAATCCTTTTGAATAAAAATTGAGCTCGATGGTATAAAATGATCAGTTTTTGTTCTGGGGGCAAAACCATCAAAATTTTCATAATTTGGGTTTAAATCTCAATGTTTTGTTAAAATGGATTATTACTGCAAAAAGAAAATCAACGCCTTGTTTTTCTTACCCTATAGTCAATAAGTAATATTTTGCAACAATTTAGCAAAAAGGAGCCCGAAAAGTTTTCTAAGGCCCATCAAGGGCAAAAACGTCATTTTTTTACAAAACGACTCGAGCGGACCCCGAAACATCCAAAATAGAGAAACGCCCCTTAGTGGAAATTTTTTATATTTCTATAGTAATGAAGAGGCAATTCAAGATAAGAGAAAACAAATTTCGCAACGTTCGGGTTTCTTTTAGAAAACTGGCCCATGATTAGATTAAGCATTTAAGTGTCTAAGTTCTATTATCAACAAGTAGTCGGTAATAAATAAGTTAGCTAATAACGATAAATTTTCTAGGTAGGACACTTAGATGGATAGTGAGGGAATCAGAATATTAGATAAATACAGAGCAAATTCCAAGTAACATCCAAACCTTACCGATAGCGTGGACAAAAAGGTCCATGAAAATGCTATTTCTTTCATTTTAACCAATTACATTATAGAGATATTCATGCATATGTTAAGTTATGATCTGGAAAATTCCGTGGTTACATGTTAAATATTTTATGAGTTCTTGAATTTTCTTTAAGATAGGTTTTTATAGCTGTCTATTCAATGAATTTGGGACTTCTTGTTTATGTGACCTATTTGTATAGCTAAACAAATTTATTTGATAATGAGACTTTTTTTGGTACTGTATATATATGTTATTAGGTTGTCATAAAAATTTTAAGGTTAAAATAATTTTATTTTAATTATTGCTTTAGGTAATTAGAGTTTGTTTGCTTTAGGTAATTAGAATTGTTGAAAATTTATTTGAAGCTAATTTTTAGATATGTTATAGTTATGGTGTATTGTGTTAGTATTAGAATTATTATAATCATCACAAAGATTATTTTATTGTATGTATTTTATATCAATCGGTGATTGTAAAGAGTTGATGATTTACTTGTTTCATTAATCTTTCGTTAAACCCTGGAGTCGAGATATTATAGATTTTCATATTTTTGTTATGTAGATCTTTATGGGTATATTTTATTATTAATTGATATTAGGTTAATTATGTGTTTATAGTTTTAATTGAGCTTTTATTGGGTTATGGACTGGTATTGAACTTTTTGATGCCTTAAGTCTACTTTTCATACAAACACCTGATAGCTATCGTGTTTCACTAATTTTCAATCCTGTATTGTGCTGTTTATATTTTTCTTATATTTTTCCAAATACTAGACATCTTAAGCTTTTGTTTGGCTTTTGAATCGCTTGAATCTAAGTTTTCATTAAATAATTATGATTTTTTGAAATTGACCTTGAAAGCTATACAGTTTTACACAGACCTGAAATTTAGATTAAATTTCAAGGACTTTTTCTTCATGCAAATTAATGTCAAAATATGCATGTAATATATCAAATTCTTTTTTTTTACTCTAGTTTCTAATGCCACTAGTTTTGACTAATTTGGAGTTAAGATGAAATTATTATGAATTTTTAAGTGAATAAAGGTCATTCTACCTACTTTTGAGAATTATGCCCTAGGTTCATAAATTGTGATTTTGTGCTTCTTGATATTATTACATGATAAGGTGATGTTTAACGATAGTATGAGATGTTCATATATTGCTAATAGTATTGCTAGTGACTTATGGTTAATATGAATGTTTGACATGAACACTCCAAAAGGCAAGCACACCGAGAACCGCAGCAACGTTACCCAATTTAAGGTTTAGTAAGCAAGCAAGACAAGTAAGTGTACTCTCACCTACAACATGATAAAAGTTTATGAAAAAGTTTTGAGAATATGCTTTATGATAATTTTTAAGTTTGTTTTTACATGTTGTTTTCTCATGAAAACTCTTGTTGCGACAAGAAAGTTTAACGAATGTTTCAATGATGAGGTATGTTAAAGCATATCTATATATATATATATATATCACTTAATTAAGTGTTGCATACCCTATGTTTATGTTTATGTTTATGATGTCCCAAAGGTTCGACTTGTCATGTTTGGTTTAGGATTAGCTACCCCTCTCCTTTCATGATGGCGCACCTACGATGATGATGTTTATGGTACAACACTTAGGCCCCTAAAGATAAAATAAATGAAGTTTTTAATAAGGATAATGATAATGAAATAGATGTTCTATATGAAACTATGCCAAGTGCACTATTATGTTAATGATGATTATGATTATGATGTTTCATAAAGGTGTTCGTGAAATGTTTCATGTTGTGAGATAGGAAAGTGTACTTACTAAGCTTTTGCTTACTTAGTTTATAATCATATCGCAGATAAAGGTAAGAGGACCATGGAATAGGTGGAGGGCAAGGATGGGCGTATGGGCTATGAACGATGGATTGGAAACAGAAAAATGCCAAGAAAGAATAATTTTTTTTAAACTATGTTTTTATTTCTTTGAATGCTTAAATTTTCACGTTATAAGGTAAAAAGACTTGTTTTACATTTATTTCGATCTTTCAAAAGTTCAGTCTATCAAATTGTTTAAATTGATTTTAAAGTTTGTTTTGAAATTTTATTTGAATTATGGTTTTGTTAATTTGGCATTGAAAAAAAAAGGATTTGAATATTTGGAATATTTTAAAAAAAAATTATGCTTGGATACTGGGATATGTTTATCAAATTGTGTTTAAATTTAAATGGTTTATCTTATAAATAATGATAACAAGGATGAAAGTAATAATTATTGTGACATCTGTAAGGGAGCGTTATAGATACCACCATAGAAATGTTTCACTATATGTAAGTAGTTCGGGATGTGTAATTTTAAAAGAAGATATTAAGTATGCTATGAGATATTAGGTGTAATATAAGATAAGTAATCTAAACACTTTTGGAAACAATGATGTGATAATAATGTATATAAAATGGAAAGTTTTATGCACATATATATATATATAATGTTTTCTAATTTTTATAGTTATGTAAGTAAGAAAATTATTTAAGGAATGACTCGAATTCTCGGGTCATGATAGCAGCAATGGTTTGAAATTGAGCAGAGGGATGAGTTGTTTGCATACAACATGCATGAGGCTCAAACATACTATCGGGTCTAGAAAAATGACCTCCACATCCACTACAAAGAATATGGAAGGGCCATTATGCCTAAAATTTTCAAGGATCTTATCCATTGCAACAATGTTGTGATTGGTTTTGCTCACCTCAACCTCAAGTTTGTTCCCCATCAACATTTCTTTAATATGCTTGACATAGTAAAATACATTATAATACTACAGCCTTCTTTTTTACAGGCCAAATCTTGAACAATTGTAGCAAACCACAAACATGTTGCGATTAGTTTAGTTCACCCCAAATTTAGGTTTGTTCCCTATCAATATTTATTTAATATGGTTGACATAGTAAAATACATTATAATGCTATAACCTTTTTTATACAAGCTAAATCTCGAACAAATGTAGCAAACTGCAAAGAATCAAAATGGCCAACCTATTAGGTGCAATCATCTTACTCGCAACATCGACACAAAAAGATAAGATATTGTATGCATTTTTATTAGATAATAATTTTATAGAAAATATCAATAATTGAACACTAATATCAATTCAACATTATAGATGAACCCCAAGACAAGCCAGTCATAGTTGTTAATCAACAACTGATGTGACCAACATTTTCACCAGTGTAAGGATTGGGCCAACGAGGCTGCAGAGGTCAGGAATGTAAGTATATTATAGTCATCTCTTTAAATATAATCTTATGTTATAACTATTTTATTTGTTAATAATATATATTTTTACTCTTAACCAATAAGCTAGATGGTTGATGGGAGGCAAACTTAGTGTCATAGTATATATCTAGCTCTTCCACCTCTATCATTGATGAGGTTGCCATTCTTGAAAATGTGCTGGGGTAGCATAGAGGTCATCGAACTAGAGTGGGACCTGGATTGAGTTGCATGCTAGTTCTTCCTCTTTTGAAACAAAGCATGGGTTCCCTAACACAGTAACCTCCATATGTGCAACAGTGGCTTGCGCAAATATACACTAGCAACTTGGAGATGGTTGCTCAAATGAAGCAATTCAATCTAGGACTTAGTTTTAACATCCTTTAACCCCTTCGAGTATTATGCCCCTGCTGATGAAGAAGAGGAATAAGATGAAAATGTAAACTTAGGGGATTAGACATGGTGTATTTTATTAGACTTCTATTTTTTATTTACTATCAGACCATGCATTTTGTGTAATGATATTTGACTATACGTTGCGTATTTTTTATTGTGTCATTGTAACACCCCGAAGTTGATTAAATGGTATTAGAGTGTAAAATGGTGAATTAGTGTGCCATGATGAGTGTTTTGAACTTAATTTGGTTATTTTGTGAAAATATAAGAAACTTTGTGTTAATTTACTCTTTTAGTGATTTTCAATTATTCTAAATTGTTTTTAATTGTTAATTTAATGTTCAATGAAACAATTTGATTTAAAAACAGTGTTCTATTGCATATAGCCTTATGCAACTAATTTTTTCTCTCTTTTCGTCTATTTATTTCATTTTTCTCCCTCTTCCTCTCATTTTTCACTCTCATTTTCTCTCTCGTCTCTCTCTCGGTTACCCTCACTCTCTCTCATCCTCTCTCTAAAATTTTTGAAACAAAATTTGATTTCAAGCTTCAGGATTGTGGATTGAAGGCTCGAGAACGCGATTGAGCAACCACAAACTCGATTCAAGATTCGATTTAAGGTTAGTTTTCAAAATTTCTAAACTTTTTCAATTTTTCAAATTTTCTTGCATTTTGAAATTTAAGAGTTTCTAAGTCTAGAAAAGCTTCGATCTGAGTTAGATGGGATTAGATTAGCTAGAATGTAAACTCCATTTCATCAAAAATGGATTAGAATCAAGATTTTTCATTTTTCCTTTATTTTTCTATTTTCAGAATTTTTGAGAAAATCTTGTTTAAAACTTGTTTTAATCCATTAAAAAGTGTTTTACTATGTTTTTTTATTGCTTATAATGATTATCCATGCCTAGGAACTGAGAAAACAAGTGAGATTTGAGAATTTGGATTCGGGAAGCCGAGAACCCGTGCGTGGAAATTTCTAGAATTTCCTAGATCGACTGGCTGAACTTCGTGTTCGACAGGCCGGATTCAAATGATCGACAGGCCGGATTCATCCGATCGGCAAACCGAACCTGGAGATGTTTGGACGACAGGACCTATTCTTCCGGCAGGCCGAACTGTGTAGTTTGGCAGGCCGAACTAGGGAAACCGGCAGGCTGACCGAGTAAGGAAAAATTTTGTGATTTTCACCCGTTTTAACTATTTTGAATCCTGATTTTAATTTCAACTTCATATAATGATTTTATAAACCTAAATGGCACACTAGGACACCATGAGATGATTTAGTATCATAGGATACCTCGGGTTAGATACTAATGGGCTAAGTTACTATGCATTTAGGATTGTGCGTGGATCTGCGGAGCTAACGTATAGCGGACCGGGATTACGGTGTGGAACACCGACACGGATATTGAGGTAGAACTTCTACCCCTCTTCTTTGGTAGCCCCATTTCCAAAATGATTTAAGCCAAAAATGAATTTTTATCAAATGTTTTCAATGATAGATTGGGAAATGATTCTATTTAAATATCTTTACAAGTAGTTGATTGAGAAATGTTCATAATGAACCCCATAATGAATATAAATGATTATATCTGGTAAAGAAGAGATTTTATGAATCAAGGAGATATATATGTATATATGTATATATGTATATATATATTTGAGGGCATGATGCCATATCAGAGATCGGGTCGTGTAGTGAACGACCTTGGGGGCAGGTCCCGAAACCCAGCTGGGCCACTACGGTGGTGAATTACATATTGTTTGCCCAGGGAAGGAAAACGGTATTCTTTCTGGTTGACTTGTTTGAATTATTTTGTGAAGATTATATTTTATTAAATTTCACATTTAATTATTTATTTGTTTGATTGCTCTAGCTTGTTTTCTATATGTTTATTTGATTTACAAAATTTCTTTTAAAGTGGGATAATTTTAAAACATAGTCCTACTAAGCCTTTCGCTCACATTTTTATTTGTTTTAAAATCTTAACCCTAGGTGGATATGAGCATAGGTTTGGAGAAGAGTCCGCCGACTGGACTTACGACCAGTAGAAGAATTTGGTAGGTTAAATTACAATTCAAGGCATGTAAGATTTTAACTTCTCTTTTATTTTGGACTGTGGTTGTATCATAATATTGTTAGTACTACATGTGTGTGCACAATATATGGGCCAGTGGGACCCATACGCGTTCCACCCCATACTTATCTATTTTAATATTCTTTTTATTTGCTTAATTATTATGATGATTTATTTTATTTCATTTCCTTAATTTCTTCCATTCAAATGGTTTTAAAATTATCACTTTTTAATCATAAATTTAAATCTAAAACCCTCTTTTTAACTAAATCTTTACTTAATTGACTTAATTAAACCACCACATCACCTCCCATACTCCGGGGCATGACAGAATGGTATCAGAGCTCAAGGTTATGAACCTTGGGAATTGTGCACACATTGGTACGACAATGGAATACCACTGACAGTCCAAATTTTATTTTCAGAAGTGAGAGAATGGCACCTAGACGTCATTCAACAGTGGATGCCGAGTTCGGTAATGATGAGGGCATGATGAGGGCTATGTTTGCTACATTCCGGCAGATGGCAGCAAGGGCAAGACCTGATGATTTCGAGGCTAGTCGTCGGCATACGTTCTTTAAAGAATTTCAG
>CAMOHE010051762.1:11874-23240 GCA_946598075.1 Artocarpus hirsutus | reverse complement strand
CCTTAATTTCTTCCATTCAAATGGTTTTAAAATTATCACTTTTTAATCATAAATTTAAATCTAAAACCCTCTTTTTAACTAAATCTTTACTTAATTGACTTAATTAAACCACCACGTCACCTCCCGTACTCCGGGGCGTGACAGTCATATTATTTTATCTTAATTATGGGATTTTTATTAATTATTATTTTTTCATTCAAATAATTTCAATTAAATTACAATTAATATTACAAAAATAAATACAATAATTTTTAATGCAAAATTCATATTCAAATCAGATAATTTCGTACAAATAAAATTAATTTATAATTAACTATTTAATTGTAATTAATTAATTATTTTCTGCATAAAAAACAGATTTATATGTCGTAGCTAATTACCTCTACAGAAAACCTATTGTTGTCACTAAAACTTCTTTAAAGTTTGAAATTCTTTAAAAAAATTTAAGCTTTTAGCGATGACAACTTTAAAATTTTTCATCGCTATTAAGTTCGTTAACATCACATTGTACCTATCCCTAGCATTAAGTCATCGGTAAAAGAGCTTTTAGCAACAAATTACTAGCAACTATGGTTAAGCGACAACAAAAAATATTTTGTGAAGCAACAACATTTTGCCATTGCTAAAGCCTTTGTTTCTTGCAGTGACATGCAGCCATCATCAGGTCGACCTACTTTGGTGCTGGATGATATAGGATCCAAAGAGTAAAGTGGAAACCCATATGGTTTTTTGATAAGTTAATATGAAACAGAGAAAATACAATAACAAACTAATAGTGCTAAGCATTTGCGAGGCTCTATTCTCTTCCCACTACTCCAACAAGAGTCACACTCTTTCCTATAGAGCCAACAAAACTTCTCTCTCAACCCTTTTATTCCTTACATACTGACAAAAGCATAGATCCTTTATTAGATTTTATTATATATTAATATATATATATATATAGTAAACGATTGAATCGTTTACGTTTAAAAAGGTTCTAAGTTTTATATATATATATATATATATATATAGTAAAGAACGTTTTCGTTCTTTACGTTGCTTAAAAAAAGAAAAACAAACGTAAAAACATAAACTTAAAAACATAAACTTACTTTTACGTAAACGAATTTTAATATATATATATATAATTTGTAAGAATCAGAAACGTGATTCAGTTTAATAAAAAAAAAGGAAGAAGGAAAAAGATAAGATCATGTAGAATATATCTCATCCCTATATATTTGATATGGTGGTTATTTTAAATTCAAAATTAATTGAAAAATAACTTTCACAGAGAGAAAAACTGAGAGTTCTTCTCTAAAAAAAAAAGTCTGCTATCTCATGTGTTGAGTATATAGCAGATTCAAAAAAGTGTGAGGAAAATTCATTCTTACAGTTTAACGCCCACTCGTCTTTCCATTAGTGTGGAGGCTTGGTTTGGAAGATCTGGTGTCAAAGAGGAAAGCCAAGATACCCTGATAGTCTTCAAAAAGGTTAGTAAAATTCCCAAAGCTTTCTATTATTAATTAAAATCATATAGCTATTCCTGATGAACAAAGTTTTCAGAAAATTTTTTTGTTTGTCAACGATCTGTTGCTTCCGCTACGTTTCGTATTTTATTCCAACAAATGGCATCAAAGCGGGTTATAGCATATATAATTTTAATTAACATAATTTTATTTTGATAATATCACGTTCTTGATGCATATTTCTAGGCACTTTACATCTTTATAATTTTTGTTCATGAGATGAATAGTTATTTATGAATGGATTTTGGTCATTAATTATATAGTTCTTTTGGATTGATAATTTTATTTTCAATTTGATTAAATCAATCTGTGTAAGCCCATAAAAAGGCATAGGTTTTTTTGTAATTTATTATTATTTTTCTTTTTCCATTTTTTTCTTTTCTTCACTAGATGCGCATGGACTACTTGTTGCCTTCATTAACTGTACCTGAACATGTTTTGTTTGATATACATGGACGTGGGTTTACATGCATACTATTTAAATGGGCCTCTTCAACAGTTTATTTTTTTTAATATGTGCATTGTAATGCATGTGAACGCTTAGAGTGCACAGCAAAAGCCATTAACAGACATTGATGTTCAAAAGGCATTTAAAAAAAAAAAAGGCCACCTGACATTTAGGTTTGAAAAGTCAAAAAAAAAAAAAAAAAGGTGTGACTTGCTTTTAAGTGCTATTCACGTGCACATTGAATTATGACTTGAAAGTTCTTCTTTACTGCACATAGATGTGTAGCTTTTTAATTAAAAAAAAGGAATTGATTTGCACATTAGTGCAGCACACATGTGAAGGGCACAATTTTAAAATCAGAATACGGCATCTATTTTTTCATTTATTGCACATCTACGAATAAGAAGAAAAGGTGGCTGCACGTGGAGTCGTGAAGAAGAAGTTCTTTGGTGGCCCAGTTGAGAACTTCAGCCTTTCAAATTCAAAAAGTAACCCAGTGGTGTTTTATGTAGTAAATTATCTGATCAAGACTACAACAATAGAGCTGGGACTTATGTTATTACAAAAAGACCCATGTAATTTTTATTTTATTTTTTTATATTTTATGGGTTGTAATTTTAGTTTTTCAAAAAGACTCGGTCAAAAATTTATTGTTTATTTTCATGCTTTATCTTCATGTGATGATTATGATAACATGTTCATGCATTATAACATGTCATCTAAGAAAGTGTCCATTTATAGTTATTATAATATGACATGCATACACTTGCATAATATATTTTTTATAAAGGTGTTTACAAAATAATTTAATATGTGTTAGAATTAATTTAATAAGATTAAATTAATTAAGTTGGTTTTATAGAATCTTAATTTATTAATCAACCGAATAATGTGAATTTAGTTTTAATAGTTAAGACTTAGCAAAATTCACATTAATTCTAAGTTATCTAATTTTAAATTGTTTAATATTGGGTAACTTAGATAATTCATAATAAACTTAAATTTTTAAAAAATCTAGTAATTTATTTCAGTGTAAGTAGAATGGGATTCTATTAATACATAATATAACCTAGTAATTAAAAAATTATTTTTATTTACTAGAGTTATGAAACATATAATGTTTTATAAGATAAAACACATCTTTTAAAATAATGAGTGGCAGAAGGTAACATGACAATATAACCTGTGGTCTCCACTATTAGTACAACACCGTGAGATTTAGGTGGCGCCTCGCGACTCTTTGATTTCGTCCTCCCTACGGAGGGTGTCTATTTAAATCAATAATAAGATTGGCTTCCAAGAGATAGGATTTTACAATGTATTTCAAAATTGACCTACCCTACGGTGGCAATTTTGAGTTAAATTGTTAAAATTTGAAATAGTGGGTTATACTCATAAAGATATAATTAAATTAATAATTATATCTTGACCAAAATAAACGGTTATTAATAAATATAGAAATATGAGATATTTTGAATATATTTATTAATTGAGAATGTCTCAATTCAATTCATAAATAATTTGACCTACCCTAGGGCGACACTTTATTTATTAAAATTGAACAATCGTAGAATTAGTAAAATTTTTTGTATGTTTCATGTGCATCATGCATCACGTTTACTATTCCAAAACATATATTTATGATGTTTATGCAACCATTTAATTTATGTTATTTTATTTATTTATTACAGCAATAGTGTCTAATCCAATCATCGCTATTCTCTCAAATGAAAAATTAACTGGAGATAATTTTATCAAGTGGAAGAGTAACATAATATAGTACTAATTTGTGAGAATTACAAATTTGTCCTGACGGAGGAATGTCCTCCATTGCTTGTTGCCAATGCCCCTAGTAATGTACGAGAGGTATATGATCGTTAGATCAAGGCAAATAACAAGGCCCGCTGCTTCCTTTTAGCTGGCATGTCTGACGTGCTTAGGATAAAGGACGAAAGTATAGAAACTGCTTATGAGATAATGGAGTCTTTACAAGACATGTTTGGCAAGCCTTCTAAAAAGGCACGCTATAAAGCTGTTAAGGCGGTAATGAATGCCAAAATGAAGGCAGAAATCTTGGTTAAAGAACATGTTCTCAATATGGTTAACTATCTCCATGAGGGCGAGGTGAACAAGGTAGTGATAGATAAAGCCACACAGGTGGGGATGATTTTGGAAACCCTCTCCCTTGCGTTCTTTCAGTTCAAAAGCAACTGTTTCATGAACAAGCTGAAATATAATATGACTGCGTCGCTTAATAAGCTACAAACCTTTGTGTCTATTTTGAAAGAAAAGACTAAAGAAGGTGAGGCAAATGTTGTAGAAGCCCAACCTTTCTCTTCTACTCTAAAGAATAAGAAGATAAAGAGGACTGAAGGAAGTGGTAAGTCTAAGAGTGGAAGGCAACCTAAGAAGAACAAAAGCAACAACAACAAAAAGAGCTCAAAACAAAAGAAGCCCAAAGGAAAATGTTTCCACTGCGGCATAGTTGGCCATTGGAAGAGAAACTGTAAGAAGTATCTTCAGGAGCTCAAAGAAAAGAAGAATAATGGTAAATCAGATTTACTTATTTTAGAAGCTTGTTTAGTTGAAGATGATGCTTCACCTTAGATAATTGATTTAGGTAGCAACTAACCATGTTTGTTCTTCTTTGCAAATGCTTAGTTTTTCAAAGGAGCTTGCCAACGGGGAACAAACGATGAGAGTGGGAATGGGAGAGGTTGTTTCGGCAAGAGCAGTGGAAGTCATTAAAATTTATTTTAGAAATAAGTTTTTAATTTTGGACAATGTTTATTACATTCCTAGTTTTTGTAAAAATTTGATTTCTATTTCTAGGTTGTTTGAACAAATGTTTAATGTTTCTTTTAATAATAATTATGTTAATATTTTTAGAAATGGTTTGGATATTTGTTCTATGCATCTGGAAAATGGGCTTTACACCTTGAGGCCCAACAAAAAATCACTACTCAATACCAAAATGTTCAAAGTTAAATAACCAAAACCCAAGAAATAAAAGGTTTCTTCTGATAATGAAACATACCTATGGCACCTTAGATTAGGTCATGTTAATCTTGACAGAATTAACAGACTAGTAAAGGATGATCATTTAAAAGAACTAAAAGTTAGTTCTCTACTAGTTTATGAATCTTGTCTTGAAGGTAAAATCACTAAGCGGCTTTTCTCTGCAAAAGGCAAAAGGGCCAAGGAACCACTTGAGCTAATACATTCGGACGTCTGTGGTCCATTGAATGTACAAGCACATGGTGTTACGAATATTTCATTACATTTATTGACGATTATTCAAGGTATGGATATATGTACCTAATGTAAAAGAAATCCAAAACTTTTAGAAAGTTCAAAGAATTCCACGTCGAAGCTGAAAAGTAATTAGGAAAGACGGTGAAGACTCTTCGATCTGATCGAGGAGGGGAATACCTTGATACTAAATTCAAGGACTATATGATAGAACATGGTATTCTATCACAACTCACTGCACCTAAAACACCACAACAAAATGGTATTATAGAGAGAAGAAATCAGAAATTGCTTGATATGATGAGATCCATGCTCAACTACTCATCATTACCCACTTCATTTTGGGGATATGCACTACAAACTATAGTATATCTTCTAAACATAGTTCCATCTAAGTCTATTCCAAAAACACCTTTAGAGTTATGGAATGGTTGCAAGCCTAGTATGCGACATATCCCTATATAGGGTTATCCAGCACATGTGCTAAAAGGAAAGACTAGGAAGTTGGAACCACGTTTTGAAGTATGCTTGTTTGTAGGATACCCAAAGGGAACGAAGGGAGGCTTGTTTTATAGTCCATAAGAAAAGAAGGTATTTACATCGACAAATGCCATTTTTCTCGAGAGTGATTATATGATAAACTATAAACCTCGTAGCAAAGTTGTACTTGAAGAGTTACTTTTTGATCAGATCAGACCACAACTGACAACCATTGTTGAAGGACAACATGAGAAGACCACATCCCCAAATCAGAATGTCATACCACCTTGATGTAGTGGGAGGGTTGTGAGACCACCTACTCGCTACAGGGAAATTGGAGAAGCACATGTTGCTATCTCTGATAATGGTGAGGATGATCCATTGACATATCATGATGCAATGGAAGATTCTAAGAAGGAGAAATGGCTGGAGGCTATGAACCTTGAAATGGAGTATATGTACTCCAATTCAGTTTGGAAACTTGTAGATCTACCTGAAGGGATAAAACCCATATGGTGCAAATGAATTTACAAGAAGAAGAGAAGAGTGGATAGGAAAGTTAAGACTTTTAAAGCTAGGCTTATGGCAAAGGGTCATACCCAAAAGGAGGGAGTTGACTATGAAGAAACTTTCTCACCTGTAGCTATGCTTAAATCCATTCAAATTCTTTTATCCATTATTGCTTGTCTTGATTATGAGATATGGCAAATGGATGTCAAGATTGCCTTTTTGAATGGCTATCTTAAGGAAAGCATCTATATAGTGCAACCAGAAGGATTTGTAGTCAAAGGTCAAGAGCAAAAAGTTTATAAGTTACAGAGGTCCATCTATGGACTCAAACAAGCTTCAAGATCTTGGCACTTGAGATTTGATGAGGCTATCAAATCTTATGGTTTTGATCAAAATATTGATGAACCTTGTATATACAAGTACATCAAAGATAAGAAGGTGGTCTTTTTAGTTCTTTATGTAAATGATATCCTACTCATTGGGAATGATGTAAGCGTATTATATTATGTAAAGAAATGGCTATCTAACCAATTCCAATGAAAGATTTGGGAGAAGCAAGTTATGTTCTTAGAATCTAACTCATAAGAGATCGCAAGAACAAACTATTGACGTTGTCTCAGGCATCGTATATCGATAAGGTGCTTATCAAATTTTTGATGCAAAATTCCAAGAAAGGTAGTTTACCTACACATCATGGAGTTTATCTTTCAAAAGAGCAGTGTCCGAAGACACCTCAAGAGGAAGAATACATGAAACGGGTACCCTATGTATCTGTAGTGGGAAGTCTAATGTATGCCATGACATTTTCTATATGGAGGGTATAGTCAGTCGGTATCAATCCAACCCAAGATTAGATCATTGGGTAGCGGTTAAACATATTCTCAAGTATCTCAAGAGAACAAGAAATTATATGCTAGTATATTCCGGTGATAATTTGATTCCCATTGGATACACTAATTCTAATTTTCAATCAAACAAAGTCACACGTAAATCTATGTCTGCATCAGTGTTTACTTTCAATGGTGGAGCCATAGTTTGGAGAAGCACTAAACAATCATGTGTTGTTGATTTATCTATGGAAGCGGAATATGTGGCTACTTGTGATGCAGCTAAAGAAGCTATTTTGCTTTGTAAGTTCTTAAGTGATCTAGAAGTCGTTCCAAGCATGGATAAACCACTCACACTGTATTGTGACATCAGTGGTGTAGTGGCAAATTCAAGAGAACCTAGAAGCCACAAAAGAGGAAAGCATATAGAGAGAAAATATCATTTGATTAGAGAAATAGTACATCGAGGCGAATGTTGAAGTAGTGAAAATAGCATCAGATAACAACCTTGTCGACCCTTTCACTAAGACGTTACCTACAAAGAGCTTCGAGGCATACTTGGAAGGCCTAGGTCTTAGAGACATGTCTTACCTACTATAGAGCAAGTGGGAGATTGTTGGGTTTGGTGCCCTAAAAGTTGTGACATTGTACATTTTGCTAATAAATAAATAAAGTGACATTTATAATTATTTTGGTTGCTTATATGTGTTATGAATATATTTATAAACATCAAGAAAATTCCATGATTATTTATGTGACAATAAATTTAGCATATAAGTGTTATATACTTAGGGATAAAATTTATAGATAATAATCTAAATAGTCCGTCATAATTAATTAAAGTTTAGGATCTTTAATTAAATATTACAAGTATGGTCCAATCTCATTTAGAATGAAATAGTCATTATCTAGACTATTAATGTAGAGACATTGGATTGGAGGTACTTCATATAATGAGATTATATAGAACTGGACTAGATAAATTATAAATATCTAATAATTATCCGTTACAAATAGAGTATATAAATTTATCACGATGATGATCATATATTTGACAGTCTTAATCTTGAGTATTTATTAGACTCCCGTTTATGACATTATGTTTTTTGATTTGCTTGGTAAGATTTGTTTTAGCATAGATCATAACTTAGCATCTTAGAAACATAATGTAATAAATGGCTGGGAATAATATTATACAGATATAGAATCCATTCCTTCTTTATGGAAGTTAGAAAAATAGTTCTCTTGCGTGATAATTCGAGGTTTGAGCAGTAGAGCACTCGTTCATAATAAGATTATGAATTAACTATTCATTAGAGAATTATTGGAACTCAAGGATAAAGATATAATAAGAGAGGTAAACGAAAATTAAACCTATCTCTTATAATGAACTATTTATAGATGACTGACTTATGTGTGATGATTATATCAATAGACTACTTGTTAATTTTATTTGAATAACTCCACTATAATCTCAAGAGTTCAGTTTCAGGTCTTTAGTAGAGTAACGCTGAAACTAATAAATTTGGCACATTAATTAAAGAGTTTGATTAATTGTCAAATTTATTGGAGCTTAAGTTATAGATCCATAGGCCCCTAATGCGACCTCTGTAACACTATATTGGATTTATGATAGAATGAATTATAGATATTTAATTTGGAATTATTGAATTCTAAATTAATTGCTTCACACATTAGATATTAATATGATACAGAAAAATGTTCTCTGTGACACATAATATAGTGTGATAAATATTGTCACATTTAACCGAGCATTAGTTAATTAATTAATTGATTATATTTTAAATCTATTCATAAATAAATAAGATTTATTTTTAAATGTTAATATATATATATTAGATTTTATTATATATTAATATATATATATATATGGTAAACGATAATCGTTTATGTTTAAAAAGGTTCAAAGTTATATATATATATATATATAGTAAAGAACATTTTCATTCTTTACGTTACTTGAAAAAAGAAAAAAAAACATAAACTTATGTTTACGTAAACAAATTTTAATATATATATATATATATAAAATTTGAAAGAATCACAAACGTGATTCAGCTTAATAAAAAAAAAAAAAAAGAAGAAAAAAGATAAGATCATGTAGAATATATTTCTTCCCCATATATTTGATATGGTGGTTATTTTAAATTCAAAATTAATTGAAAAATAACTAATTGCTCAGATATAAAAAGGTAAAGATAGTAGTTATCTCAACAGATCTATCATTCCCGTAACTTTTACAGAGAGAAAAACTGAAAGTTCTTCTCTGAAAAAAAAAAGTCTAGTATCTCATATGTTGAGTACATAACAGATTAAGAAAAGTGTGAGGATAATTCATTCTTGCAATTTAACGCCCACTCGTCTTTCCATTGGTGTGGGGGCTTGGTTTGGAAGATCGTGGTGTCAAAGAGGAAAGCTATGATACCTTGATAGTCTTTAAAAAGGTTTGTAAAATTCCTAAAGCTTTCTGTTATTAATTAAAATTATATAGTTATTTTTTATGAACAAAGTTTTTAGAAAATTTTTTTGTTTGTCAACGATCCATTACTTCTGCTGCGTTTCGTATTTTATTCCAACACACTCAACTCCCTTATTAGTCGAACAAGAATAAGAGACTCCTTAAGGGATGTGCTTCGCATGCCTAGCATAGGTGAACCGATAGAAGGCTTATTAGTTAATAGTCATGGAACTTTCATTTGCTTCATAAAATTCTCTCAAAAAAAAAAAAAGTACAACACCTTCTTTCAATTAATCAAGTATTTGATCTAGGTCAAAGCCCATTTTCATCTCCAAATTTCCACAGCTAGCAACACTACAACAATTGTATGATATAGCAACGAAAATATTAGCGACGATATTTGTCCTCGCTAAAAATTAGATATTGCGACGACAATATCGTCACTATTGTCATAAATCAGGTGAGAGCATTCTTAATATTCAACGACGACATATGTAGTTGCCGAATATTTTTGGGATATCACTCGCCAAAGACCCGCCATAATTTCCTGGGTTATATTTTGCCAGATTCAGCGACGACAAATGTCGTCGCTGAAGGATCTATTAATATTCCCTCCTTCCCACTTTCCCCTTTCCCCTCTACGCTCTGCAACACTGAAAACAAGAACCCTCTCTCTCTTAAACGCTCTCTCACTCCTCACCCCCTTTCTCTCCCTCAAATTATTTTGGAAAAACACTTTCGATTAACCTTGTGACCCCTCGAGCTCTGCCGGTGTTTTCATTGGCCGGATTGTCGCCGTTTGTTGTGCCGCATCAAAATTTGCCATCTACAGCCCTTTGTTTGTAATTTGTTCTGTCGTCTGCTTTGATTTCCTCTAGAATTTGTAATTGAGGTGTTGATATGTTTGATTTCCTCTGCTTTGATTTCCTGCCTTGTTATTTTGGATTTTTTGAATTTTCAAAAGAGTAGCAAAAAAAACTTTACTTTCCTTAATGCTTGAACTGTAGATTCGAGGTTCAAAATTTCACTTCTAACAGTACTTTATTTGTGACTTGCCCTTTTCTTACCCTTCTAAATATGTTTGACACCTTTTTTCCTGCTTTACTGTCTGGATAATGATTTATGTGGCTTTACTTTGTACGAAGCAAAGAAAGAATGCCCATGAGAAAACTTTTTGTGATTGAACTGTAGCAAACTTTTTTCCTTGTTTCTTATTGTAAACAATTAGATTTCACAATTACCCTCTTCAATTATTCCTTATGTATATAAATAGCATTCGGTGGAGTGATTAATATTGCAGATATGTGTGTTAAATCAACATCGTACAAATAAAGGGACAACTCATTTAATCAATTTGACAGATCGTAGTGCCTAGATACTAAATTGCGGAAGCATGTAGACTGACAAATGGAAGAATCCAAGTTAAGCATGTACAACCAGAATAAATACAGTTAAGTTATGGTTTCTAGCTAGGTAATTGTGTAACATGTGCACGTGGAAATTAGAGATGATATAGGAAACTTTAATGAAAGGAAAATACATCAAATTATTTAAACTCACCAAGTAAGAAAACGAGATAATGTGGTCTATAAATAATACATAAAAAGTGAAAATAGGCATGCTTGCTTGCTCTAAGACTTAAACTTAGAAAGAGCTCTACTTGAACACTCTACTTGGGTATCCACAAGTATGCCTCTAATAATATTAAGCCATGTGTTTAACCATTGGAGCATAAATCATTACACATACTCATGTATGATCTAGTTAGCAAGATTAATATTGGTTTGACAATAGACCAAACCAACACGTTGCTTATTTTGGAACCCATTATGCTAATAGAAAGGGGGGGGGGGGGGGGG
>CAMOHE010051762.1:0-11854 GCA_946598075.1 Artocarpus hirsutus | reverse complement strand
GGGGGCGTGGGGGTGGGGGTGGAGAGGAGAAGAAATGATTTGGTGGGTCTGTCTTATCCTAATTTGCTGTGGAGTTTTGATAAGTAGCTTAATCCATGATTGATATACACTAGATGAGCAACTAACATCTTAGAAGTTTGGAGGTCGTTATCCTCCATTACATTCTGTTTGGAGCTTACTTTTGCTCTTATCATTGTTTTATACCTAAAAGATGATGAGTACTATAATTTTGTTAACTGGTCTCACTAGCTAGTGAGATGCATCCATAACAGATTTAGAAAAAAGCACACACTTTAACTTCTTTTACAACCTCTTTCTAAGATGAAGTCTCACCTAATATAGATAAATTATAATATAATGTCACACACTTGTTAATAAAAGAAAAAAAAAATAAGGGTTGAGTTTCTTGGTTGCGAGTCAGTTTTCCCACCCTACAAAAGGTCTTTTCCTAATTCCTAATTACAATTTAACATTGCATGTTACGCCAAGTAATGCAACGGATTTGGTCAATATTTCAGTAGCCCTTTACTAGATATATAAGCTTATCCGAATTTGATTTGGAAAGGATGCCTCATCTCTCCTTTGAAGTCGGTTCTTGTTATGAAATTGTAATTTGTTTCTACTGGATTGGTGTTGTAGTTTTCTCGTGCAGAGAAACTAGAGTCTGTTTGGTAAATGGATTTGAATTATGTTGATTTGAATTATTTTGATTTGAGTTGTACTATAACAATTGCTATCTGAATTGATTAGAATCTAATTGTATACAATTACCTTTTCCAGGGTAATTGTCGTATCAGTCTTAGACAGTATGAATTGTTAGTTGTATTTCTGTTACAATTGTTGCAAGCTATGATACATGTATAGCTCTAATTGGTTGAGCTTAGACAACTTGTATTATCTAGAGTCAGCTATTTATACTGTACAGAGAAGTTAGTTTCACTCAATGAATGAGAAAATCAATTTCAAAAAATATCTAAGAGTTTTCTAGATTTCTTTGTTTTCTTTGCAAAATGTTTACACATTCTTCAACTAAAACGAAATCAGCTCATGTTTACAAGACAGGTTATCATGTTTTGCCTGTATGTAAGGAATATGCCATTTTTGCTTTTCAAATTGATCAAACGATCGATATGTGGCAATTTGCCAAGCTTTCAAGATCTTTTTATAGAATCAACGTCATGTTGTTTAAATGCCACCATAATTTTTTTTGGTTAGAATATAATATTACCAATACTAGTTATTGTAGTATATACTATATACATTTGTTTTAAATGTGTAACAGGTGACAATATTCTTGATAAAGGGAAAATTTGAAGTATGGTTGATGGTCTATATTTACCAAGATTATGTTTTGTGATTACCTTTCTAATCAAACTAAAGGTGATATGACCACCTTTTCTTTGTGATTGTAGTGTTATAAGTATATTGCACTTATTTATAATGGATGAAGTTTGCATCTTTGTACCTTGGATGCTAAATATGTGCTATGACTGCTTAAGAGCATTATGTGTTTAACAATGTAGGTCGCCCTAACCAAGAGACTATTTGTTGTTGGTGTCAATTGGTTCTCTGTCACATTTCTTCTTAGATCACTTATTTGAGGTAATATCAATTATAAATTTAACATGTTATTATGTTATCATTCTCATCGAGTGAAGTTATTATGACAAGGAAAGAATATTTCCATTGCAATGTTTTCTTTTTTGAGTAATTATAGGTCGATAATCAAAATGACGATTGACAAGAGTTGGATTTTTGAAAATGATCATTTTTCAGACCGATACTGGAATGGTGCAATGGCATTTTTAAAAAGAGCAAAAAACTACGTGAATGAGGATGGGGAAGTTAGTTGTCTGTGCATTAATTGTTTGAATGCAGCAATGCAAACATTACCAGTAGTTGAAGCTCATATAATTGACAGGGGATTTAGTCGTACATATACTACGTGGATATACCATGGAGAATCTTATAATGCGAACAATAATAGTAATGAAACACATGAACAATCTACTGAGGAGATGTTAAACGTCTTAGATGATGTAGTTACAGCCATCAATCTTGTCAAACCAGAAGAGTCAAGTCCTACTGAAGAACACAATGCTGGGCAGTTTGAAGAACTTTTTGCTGAGCTTGAGGTAGAGTTGTTTCCTGGATACGAGAACTTTTCATCTCTAGATTTTTTAGTAAAATTGATGCATTTAAAGGTGCTTCATAGATGGACAAACAAATCTTTTGACTCTTTGTTAAAGCTTTTAAAGGAGGCATTACCGGGAGGGAACAATATTCCTACTTCACATTATAAGGCCAAGATGAAGTTACGCAAGTTGGGTTTAGGTTACGAGACAATTCATGTGTGCAAGTATGATTGTGCTTTATTTTGGAAAGAATATGCTTATCGAAACACTTGTCATATATGTGGTGAGAGTCGATGGGTCAATCCGAACATGAAGGGAAAGAGAGTGCCTCATAAAGTATTACGATATTTCCCTTTAAAGGATCGGTTGAAGCGTTTGCATGCATCAAGACATACTACAAGAAATATGAGATGGCATGTAAATGGTCAATCTATGCAAAGAGTTCTACAACATCCAGTAGATGGAGAGGCATGGAAGGCATTTGATCGTCGGTATCCTGATTTTGCTTCTGAAGTAAGAAATGTTTGTTTGGGTTTAGTGGCTGATGGGTTTAGTTGGTTTGGAAATTTGAGTCAACCTTACAGTATGTGGCTAGTTATCTTGTTAACATACAATCTACCTCCATGGCTTTGTACAAAGGAACCATACTTGATGTTGACTTTGTTGATTCCAGGCCCTAATGCTACTACAAAGGATATAGATGTGTTTTTGAGACCAGCTGTAGATGAGGTAAAAGAGCTTTGGGAGCATGGATTGGTAATTCATGATGCTTATACTAATACTTCATTTAGGATGCGTGCTGCATTGTTATGGACTATCAATGATTTTCCTGCTCGAAGCAGTTTGTCGGTTGGAGTGGTCAGGGATACAATGCATGTCCAACGTGCAACATGCATATTGCTTCTAAGCGATTAAGGAGTAAGACGTGTTATATAGGCCATCAACAATTCCTTCCAACTTCAAATAGGATGAGGAGAGACAAACAATTTGATGGTACGGTAGGGAAAAGACCCTCGCCTCCACGCTTGTCTACCGCTGAAATATTAAATCAGTTAGAACATGTACGAAGTAGACTACCAGGCAAGCACATTGATTTTGGTGGGAAGAAACATAGGCGAGAACCTTATGAGTTGAACTGGACGAAAAAGAGTATATTTTTTGAATTGGAATATTGGTTAGATTTGTTGCTAAAGCCAACTTAGATGTCATGCATATTGAGAAGAACGTCTGTGATAGCTTGTTGGGCACAATATTGAATATTGATAGGAAGTCGAAGGACATAGACAAGGCAAGAATGGATCTAGCTGGCATGAAAATAAGGAATGAATTGCATCTTTATAAGGATGGGGATCGATTGATGAAACCTCATGCAGACTACACTTTAACTCCTATAGAACAGAAACAATTTGGTGCCTTTATTAAATCTGTAAAGTTTCCTGATGGGTTTGTGGCAAATTTGATAAAGAACGTCGATGCTGATGGTAGGATCATTGGACTTAAATCACACGATTGTCATGTGATTATGCAACGTCTATTACCAGTCCGTATTCATCCATTTTTGAAAAAAGAGATAACTGATACAATTGTTGAACTTTGTTATTTCTTTCAACAAATGTGTTCCAAAACCCTAAAGATCTCTGATTTAGAGAAAGCTAAAGACCAAATTGTCTTAATATTATGCAAGTTGGAAAGAATATTTCCGCCTGCATTTTTCGATATCATGGTTCATTTGCGTTTGCATTTGTCGAAAGAAGTCATGTAAGGAGGTCCTATTCATACAAGGTGGATGTATCCCTTCGAGCGGTATATTGGGTCACTTAAGCAGTATGTTAGAAACCAAGCATGACTGGAAGGGTTAATTGTAGAGGCTTATGTTGTGAATGAGGCTTTGACTTTCTGTTCACGTTACTTTCATGGTATTGAAACTAAGTTCAATCAGCCTGAAAGGAACCTACCTTATCATGATTCTGCTCCAAATGAAAACATATCGGTATTCCAATCACAAAGCTGACCAATGGGAAAGATTATAGCAACTCATTTAAATGAGCAATTAAGGAACAAGGCTGAGTGGTATATTTTAAACAATTGCCCAAAAATCCGAATATACATAGAGTAAGTTTAGCTCTTTAATTGTTAAGTTTTTGTTATGTAATATAACATAACTTTTATGAGACCCATTTCATGTATAGGGAACACATACGTGAGCTTGAAATTACTGGTAGAAGAAACTTGAATAAGGTTTAAATTGATGAGTTTCCGGCATGGTTTTACAAAAAGGTAAAAATTTAGTTTCATTAAGAATAGGTGAAAAATCATATTTAAAGATATTCTAACAATAACAGATTTCTCATATTAGGTGTACCATTTACGAAAAAATCATTCACCGGAGGCCACTGATGAATTGCTTGCCTTGGCGTCTGGTCCCAATGACACTATACTATCATACTCTACTTGTGTGGTAAATGGGGTCAAGTTTGTGTGCAACAATCATGATGTTCAGCGAAAAACACAAAACAGTGGGGTTTGTGTACCTGGTGTTGATGACAACACATATTACGTCGGCTACAAGATGTATTGGTGCTTTGATATATGAATGATTGTTTAGTTGTGTTGTTTAGGTGTACATGGTTTGATGTTGATCCAAGAAAGAAACGGATCTTACATAATAAAAACTTGACGAGTGTGTTTGTCAATGCTGAGGCTTATAAAGATGATCCCTTTATACTATCATCACAAGCAAACCAAGTGTTTCATCTTGAAGATCAGCTTAATGGCCCTAATTGGAAAGTGGTCCAACAGTTTGGTCATCGACATGTGTGGGATCTTCCAGACATCAAACATGAAGATTCTAGTTCAGTTGAGGTGCTGCAAGATGCTTATTCAAATTTTGAACTGGTAGTTGAGCTACCCAATTTGGAGTCAACAACATTTAGAAGAAATGATGTTGATCCTAATGTCGTTGAGAATGCAACATTAATTGAAGTGGGTCATGCAACTGATGACATTGAGGTTGACCTTGAGATGGATGATACTTAACTGGAGTTTGACAATGATACAAGCATAAAGAACGAAGATGAAGAGGATGATATTGGTTTTGAGCAAACTGACAACGAGAGTAGTAGTGATGACAAATAATGTACTTGTAAATTTAACTTGTTTCCATCAGTGCTAGTTCTCAATGAACTTCCTTTTTTTAAATTATTCTTTTTAATAAATACTGTCTGAATAACTTGTTATCAATAGGTGATTAGAATGAGTAGACCCGTTGCTACATGTGCTGGATCTTTTGGAGGTGCAGAACCTCCACCGGGGCCAAGAAGACTTCCAACGGATTGTGAGTCAGGTACGATTGAATACAATATGTATTCTATCAAATGTATTATAACTTCTATATTAAATCTAACACTCTTGCATTGTCTTGTTTTTTGGTTTTATTTGTTAGTGCCTGCCGCCGCTAAAAAGGTTCGTGGACGCACAAAAAATAAGGATGTCCACAAAATTGTTAGTGCTACTAAAGGGAAACTTTTGGTATTCTTAGACACCGAAGGAAAGACATATAGAGGCTTAGGGGACAATGCAGCCCTCTTAAGTAATTGTATAGGTCAAGCGGTACGATCCAAAGTTCCTCCATATTATGATAGTTGGAAGAAGGTTCTAGCGGTATACAAGGATCAAATTTTACCTTTAACACGGGTAATAGTATTTCACATTTTATTTATAATATATAATTTTAGCGACCTTGTATTTATAGTGATATTTATAATGAAATTACAGGATTTTTTTTATTGTGATTTGACTCCTATATCGGCGGCATCAATAGATCGTAATGCACAAGACCGGTATAAGGAATAGAAAAATGACCTTCATGAATACTTCAAGCAATTGAGGGGTGCCAAAAATGTAGTTAATATAAAGAAACAACGTCCCGATAATGTACGAACACAAGCAGATTGGGAGGCTGCTCGTGATCACTTCTGTAGCGAAGCTTTTCAAGTTTACAATTATAAACTCAATTTTTCATGATTATTACATATATCAATATAACAATATAATTTTAATAATTCCTCTTCGTAACAGAAAAGGTCGGCGACAAATAAAAGAAATAGAGCAAACGTGAAACAGCCAATTTATTAAATTATGTTTCATGGAGCATAATCGTATGCTAATTTGAGATATCAAAAAGTAGTAAATAAAAATTTATTAAATTATGTTTCATTTTTCCTTTAAGATATGTTTTGTTCCAACACAAGTATAACACAAGTTTATTCCTTCTGTAGAGAAATCCTGAGACTAGTTAGTTGCTTTCAATTTTAGAAAATTGGCGTCAGTGTCATCAATATTCTGATGGAAGATGGGTTAATGACGCTGCAGAGGCTAGTTATGTAAGTCATATAACTTATTAAGTTTTAGATATCAAATTTTGAGTTGGATTGATTGTACTTTACTTTGTAATTTACTTTGTTAAATAGAATGTGCAGAAGGAAATGCTTCAGATGCGTACTTAACAAACCCAAGCTACTGCATCTGCTTCTGCTTCTAGTTCGGGCACATCTCAGACAACACATCTCGTAAATGAAGAAGAGATAGCAGAGAATGTGCTTGGATCACACAGAGGGCATAGGAAAGGAGTGGGCCTGAGGTTGAGAAAAGACATCCTTGCAGCAGCTACTCTTGAGGAGGCTCGTTCATAGCCACAAGTCTCTCCATAGGTGCAACAATGGATGGAGGAACAATCTCGGTATAACACGCAACAAACTCAATATCAAAATCAAATGGCTGAATATCAAAATCAAATGACGGCAATATTCAAGTGTTTACTGCCGGATTTAGATTTAGCAATGCCTCTTCCCCCTCCACCACCACCACCACCACCACCTTTTATGTCTCCCTATCCACTTCAAGAAGAAAACAATGATGATGATGATGAGACCACTAATTTAGGAGATTAGTTTCTACTTTTATGATTGAGACTTGTTGACTTAATGTACATATGAACGTATTGTCTATATAGTATTATTTTTTTTATTTCAAATTTTATTAGTTATTAGTATGATGAGAAATGAAATAAATGTATTTGTGAATTGGTAGTTATTTGTTTGCAGCTTTATTATGATTAGTGATGAAAATTTAAGAATATTATCTAAAAAAACGTTATAACAATTGTCGTCGCTAAAAAAATTCAACGACAACAATTGTCATTGCAAACATGCTATAAAATAACTTTGCCGACGACAAATATCGTAGCTATAAATTTTCAGCAACGATATATGTCGTCACCGTATTTTAAAATTTTAAATACGGCGACGACGTATATCGTCGCTGAAAATTTATAGCTATGATATTTGTCATCGTTGTGTTTTATACAATTTTTAATTCTATTTCTAATTAGCGACGATAAAGTCGTCGCTAATAATAGCGATGATAAAATGTCGTCGCTAATTATTAGCGACGACATTTTGTGACGACAATGTCATTGGTGAATATTATTAGAGACGACTTATTTTGTTTTAGCGACGACAAATGTTGTCTCTAAATCGCCTTCTTCTTGTAGTGCAAACAATGTCAAAGTTGAAGCCTGAGGTATGGGTGGCGGGTGGTTCAGCTGTCGATTACCATGTAATTGTACAGTTTATTACAATTCAGTTACTATACGGATTTGTATTAATGATCAAATGTACCAATTATCGTCTTAATGAGAATATTCATTCTTCAGCAATGTCTTTTGATTCTCTGATTTTTCTCAAACTCAATCGAGAGAAAATCTGAATTCTTGTATTTGATACTAACATGTTAACCATACAAAAATGGACTTTTAACACCACCTACCATTAGAGTTGCAGTAGATCATGAACATTGCCATAGACAATTTAAATGAAAGAGCACTGAAACACATTTTTGCTGAAAAATAACTCTTCAACTATGTAATTAATTGGTCACGACCTGTTTCATAGACGGACTTAAATATCTAGCATATATGTATCCATGCTTTAAAATACCGGGAACACGTGTTCCTAGACAAATCCCAAAAGCTCATGAGAAGAAATCTAGTTGCAAGGACTGGCATAAAAATATATCATTGTCTTGGAAAAAGTTTCAGACAACGGTAAACTCTTTATTCTAATCAAATGACAAAAAAGTAGTGTCTTCCTTTCTTTTCCTTCCACTTTTCATAGACAAAACGTTTCGTGCATCAACATTGAACTAATTTGGAAAAAAGCTTAACCACTTGGAAATCTCTTCCTCATTTGAAAGCTTTCTAATGCCCCCATATAATCGATCTGCTCCGTTCCCTTCTCCTGGACGGTGCTTTCGATTTATCATTGTTCGTCTCCATATTGAGGCTGGAGGGTATTGGTTGAACTCCACTACTATTGTATCTGCTAGGAAAAGAACTCCTTTGTCAGATAAAAATATAGTGCAGAACGGAAAATACAAACTCCAGGAAACAAACAACAAGAACAAGATTACGAAGAGCTGAAACTATAAATGGCGCTATTCAAAAGAATAGAGAGAAAACTTCAAACATCGCGACCATAATTACAGCATAATCAATCATTTTGTTGGTGGTGAGGCTATTTATTATCCACATATTTTAGTTCAAGTGAGCCCTATCATCGTAGTTAAGCGTTAGAAACCCGTAATGAAGCTAGGAAATTAGTTTGGGGGAAAGGGGACCGGGGCTTGATGACTGTCAAAAATTCTATAACAAATTAATAGGTTATTAACATGAATGACCTCTAAACTTTGAGGTCTTTCTCACTTTGCATCTTCAACTTTAAAAATCACTACTTTATCCTTTGAACTTTTAAAACTCCTCACTTTGCACCCTAAACTCTCATTTTAAAAGGGTTTCTATGCATAGTTTTTCTCATCTTTAATATATAACTCTTATTAAATGAGTTACTATTAAAGATGAGAAGAAATATGCAAACAAACTCTTCTTAAATGAGAGTTCAGATAAAAAAAGTTTTAAGTGGGAGTATAAATATGAAATAAAACTTAAGAGTGATAAAATTTTATTTTTCCCTTACAAATGACTCATGTGTGAATCACGTTTAATAAAAAATTGGAATTTCAGGAGAGAAAATAAGAAGCCTCAAAAGTTTATGGGTCAAAGTGGCTATTTTTAAAATTAATAAGACAAAGTGAGGAGTTTTTGGAAGTTTAATAAAAAAAGTGATAATTTTTAAAGTTCAAGAAAAAAAAAAGGAGAGATTTTAAAGTTTAGAGACCATTGATATTAATCTTTAAATTAATAATGTAATAATTACTAAAGATCTCATAACTATTTGTCCTTTTCTTTTGTTTTTCTATTGATGTATGTGTGTGTGTTTACATATTATTTCCTAATATAAGACTAATTATGATAGCTTTGTATTCTCCTTTTTGTTTATTTCAATTCCTATATTTGAAATAATGGATACAAGTTAATATCTCTCTATATGTATATATATATTCTTTTCTCGTATATGACTAAGGTAGCAGTTATGTAGTTTTTGTTTATTTCAATTAATTTTTAAATTTAAAATAATGGATATACAAGTTAACACATATACATATATATATATATATGAAGTAATATAATTAGAAGTAAAAATCAAGAGTGTAAATGAAACTCTTTTTAAAATATTACGCTAAAAATTTTAAGGAGCAAAGTAAAAAAAATCTATGATGGGTTTTTGCACAAATCTTTGATGGGTTTTTGCACCCCCCTACGTCTTAGTTGGCTCCAGTAGCATGTCTAGGATTCATGCCACATAGGAAGAATCGCAGAGAAAATCTCCAGTTTGCTATATCTAAATCCCTATAATCTGATTACTTTAGCATCCTTACATTACTGTGTATAAAATTGATGAAGATTCTCGTTATAACCGGTCGTCTCAAGGAAACAAAGGGAAAAAACAGTTTAAAAAAACTATATTTATTTATAAATTAAAAAGAGCAACACATGTAGATTATATTAAGCAACATGAAATAGAAAAAGAATCTCCACCCTCAACTCATTTGGCGCTCTTGCCGGCAGTGCCTGCACTTATTCCATGCATATCACATATACGACAAACAAGAAAGAAAAAATAAACCTACAGGGCATTGCAAAATCTAAAAGGGTATATGCATTAGTCCCCGAATTATGTGCATTACGTCGTTTTGATCTCTTAACTTTAAATTTTGACATATTACTTTCTAAACCTTTTTTTTTTTAACTATTGAGGCCCCTAACATTAAAATTGACAACAGATTTCTCAAATTTTACAAAAACAAACAGTTCCTAGTCACATAATAATTGAAATTTTTTCAAAAAAGTTGTAGATGAAAAATATTATATTGACTATAGTTCTAAACACTTAAAAACTTGAAAATTTTGCGTCTAATATGTCTAATTCTGAAAAACATTCCACTTAGTAGTATGACGTGACTATTACCAAGAAATTAAAGAAGTCATTTGCCAATTTTAATGTAAGAAACTAAAACTGAAAGTTCAGAGAGAGTAATTTTCAAAAATTAAAAGTTTCTAGGTCAAATGAGGCAATGTTTATAAATCAATTATTAATACATAGTACTAACAACTCAATATGAAATGATTACTTTACCACTATAATGACAGTGACAATGATTCATATTCCCATCACATTCCTCCAAGTGACCAACAAGGGCATACCACCAACCTACAGTGCAATTTCAGACATGATGAGGGCCCCGATGAAATTTATCAAAGCTAAGAGGTTTAAACACTTAAATATATATAATTAGTTGGGATTGAGACAATAAACCATAAGGCAAATTTTCATGACTTCTCCACTGGATCTCAATATGGTCACCAGGTTTTAAGCCATGTAAACAGTCAGACACATGGGGCATAAATGGAGAAGTGTCAACTGGTGGTGCTCTTAGCCTGTCCCACTTTATATTTGCCTCTCTTCCTCCCCATGTTTGACCAGGATAACTGAAATACAGAATAGAATGATGCAAATCATAAGTTCAAGAAAAGGTCCTTCCTAATAGGCTAACTAATCAAATTTTGAGAACAATTAAACTCCTAGAGTGAAAAGGCATTAAAGTGTTTAAACAGATCTCTTAGACTTCAGAACAAAGGACTAAAATTTGTTCTTTAAGTGTTTAAATTAGAACTGTAGTCTTTTTTTTTTTTTTGGGTTATTATTATAGAAATACAGATAACAACGATTGTTATCTGTTGTCATCATTCGCTACTACTTTTAACAATGGCTAGACAATGGATTTATCCTTTTTCAATCAATAATTTTTCTAGTTTGGATGAGGTTTTGTAACACCCCGAAGTTAATTAAGTGTAATTAGAATATTAAATGGTGAATTAGTGTGCCATGATGAGTGTTTTGAACTTAATTTGATTATTTTGTGAAAATTAAGAAACTTTGTGTTAATTTACTCTTTTAGTGATTTTTAATTGTTCTAAATTGTTTTTGATTGTTAATTTAAGTTTTAATAAAACAATTTGATTTGAAAACAGTGTGTAGTTGCTCACAGCTTTGTGCAACTACTTTTCTCTCTCTTCTTCTATTTATTTCACTTTCTCTCTCTCTCTCTTCATTTCCCTCGTTCACTCTCTCTCTCTTCTCTTCCCTTCTCTCGGGTTCTCTCACCCTCTCCCATTCTCTCTCTAAAATCTTTTAAACAAATTTTGTTTTCAAGCTTCGGGCTAGGAGATCGAAAGCTCGGGAACAAGATTCAACAACAAAAAC
>CAMOHE010051761.1:0-64173 GCA_946598075.1 Artocarpus hirsutus | reverse complement strand
GGATATATAGGTGTAACCGAATGGTATACTATTTATGAATAATAAGTACTCCAATGGTGTAATAATGGATGTAAGATAAAAATAATCGGGAAGTAAAACAAAATTTATCCTTAAGCCAATTATTAATATCCTATAGGGATGTGACACATTATGATATGTCATAAATGGCTTGCTTACTGGAGCTTTTTAATTTTATATAGTTCGAGAGTACAGCTCTAAGCTTTTAATAGAGTAGCGTTAGAGTTGACAATAAGGGTGAGTTTTCTTTGTTATTTACATCACTTTAGGAGCATAAAGTGAGTAATCTAGTGAGAGAAATTCTGTAACTCCCTGAGAGCTATTGTTCATCAAGAACCTTAGCTTTAGGTTTCCTTAAGTGTACGACTTGTAACCACCCACACTCCAATCATAGATAGAGAATAGCCAAAAAGACCAATTCGGCTCTTCTGTAACGTTCTTCTTTTCACGGATTCCTGCTGCTTTTGGTATACAAAAGAGGTTAGTAAAATCTATCATTGATTTATATATTTCATATGTTAAACTTGTATTTTGAAAAATACTCTGATTTAAAATTTTAAAATCCTGCTGCATATTTTTTTAATAAAGGTTACCTTGTCAAGCTATAGAGTGGAACACTACAACAAGTAGCAAAATATCGAGCTCATGATGGCCGAGTTTGATTTACTAGAAGAGAAGGAGGAGGCCACTTCCATCTGAACTACAGTTTGGAATCAAGTTATTGCTCAGTATTACAACGAGCATGTGCAACTGAGAAGCTTTGAAGTTGGAGACTTGGTCTAATGAAGGTTATCATTCAATAGGCTAGGCTTGGATTCTTTGGACCAAAATGGGATGGCCTGTTTAGAGTGGTCGGTATTGTTCGACTAGGCACCTACAAGATTGCTGACATTGAAGGAAATGTGCTCACTCACCCATGGAATGCCATGCACCTGAAAAAATTCTACCGCTAACACAGGTAGATCACCTTTTTTGACTTCTAGCCCTGCGTTCTTTTTCTAAAACTATAAAGATTAGCCGACCAGAGTAGAATACAAATGTACAAAAGAAAATGTCAGTGAAAAATGAATTTAAAAATTCTTGAGTAAAACACCGACCAAGACCACAACCCAGGCTTACCTCGGCCTACCTCTTTATAACTCCGAACCTTGAGGAAGTCCAATTGATGATATGGGGCCTTCTAACTCCCTATAGGGGGATAGTCGGTATAAATCCCAACCATAAGTGGGCTTAAAACACTTGTCCACTAGTCTAATTGCACTGCAGACTATTCGACTAATAGTTATATCAAGCATTTGTAAAGACCCAGGGACAAAAATCCCGATCATAACTAGACTTGAAGAAATCCTAAAGGATTCAACAAGTTTAGGGGGTATAGGGGTATTACGGCACCATGATACCTCGTAAACCCAAGCAAGAGACGTTCATGCATGGCCGAAAACACACAAAAAAGGCAAAAGTAAGAAAATTAATAATATTAATAATCTAAGCATAATAACTTAGAAAATCATTAGAATTTTATTAAAAATAAAGTCTTGGGGAGGTACAGCAGCTCGGCACCTCTTATACCTAGGCAGAAGAAAAGAAAATGAAAGAAGAAGAGGATGAGAATTGGAACCCCAAGTCAGGGCTGGGCATTATCTTTATCGACCAAGTCGACAACAACTTGACTGTCCCGCTCAGCTGGTGTTGAAGTCTCCTTATTCCCTACCTTTTCCTCCCTCACCTCAGGCTTGACGATCAGTGATCAATCCATGGTAGTGGCCTCAGGATGCTTCTCCAACAAGTGCTTTTGTAGATCCTTCATCTAGAGGTAGTATTGGTTGACAAATTCGTAGGGCAGCTTGAACTCCTCCATCGCCTAAGTCAAACTAGCCGATAGCTCCTCCCAAAGAAACCTATCGTATACCTCCCTTGCCACTGGGTTGCTTCTTATTCCCAGAGGAGATCCATTCAAGCCTATTTGGCCTCCTCCTAAGCTTCCACCTAAGCCTATTCAACCTCCGCCCTAAGCCACTCTAGATCAGCCTCGACTCAAGCTAATTTGCCCTCACTCTCCTTGAGCTTCTTCTCAACCTCCTTCTTCTCGTCAACAGCCTTCTCGATCTTCTCCTACTCAACATTGGCCTAACGCTCGATCCCTAAGGTCGATGAGCTTTAGGGTCACATTGGCCCACAAGACGAAGGAGTTAGTTGAAGTAAAGACAAACCGAAAAGGCTTAGAATCCCAAACAAAACTCACATGGATGATTTACTAGAAAGCCATGCTGTTGTAGTCTTGGTAGGTCTAGTTTCGAATGGAGAAGAAGTAATACTCCTTGACATGGCCTCCCGAGGTACTCAACTATGAAGGGGTGCATCGAGTGGTGCCACCTTGATAACTTAGTCGGTAGAGGGACTACCGCGGGAGGTGATGGAAGAGGCAGAGCTGAATCACTCCTACTCATCGAGGCCCTATGGCTTGTTTGCACTAGCAGTGGAATGCTTGACAGGGTAGGTGTTAGGGCCTGCTCGGCCCTCTTTCTCTTGGACCCTACCATTGCTTTGGACTTGCTCTGATAGTGGATATCTTTCATTTGCTTCTACCTCTCTTCCTTGGAAAGCTGCTATGATGACATGTCGACTGAATAAAAAAAAAGCAAGTTGAATTAAGATCAGGAAGAATAAAAAAAATTCCTTGGGTCGAACCTCCGATTTCGAGCTGGCTTGGTGGGTAAAGCAGCCTGATCATGTTTTGAGGTCTTCATCGGCAATGGGCGGCCTTAGACCAAGGAAGCCACTAGAAGAGTCCTCATAGCTAGACGATGATGGCTTTTCCACTGGCCACCGAGCATAGAAGGTGCTAGGCCCGGGGTTGTTGACGACATTGTGCCCTACAATTGTCACTTGCTTGTTTGGCCAAGCAAGTGGAACATCATCTCGAAGAAGGTTGGTCAAACTAAACCTAACCAGCCATAGTTGGCTAGATTGGTACTTTGCAATAGAAACACCTACTACCAAATAACCTCAGGCTTGATGTGCAGATCTTCTATTGACGCCAGAAGCCTACTCAAGGCCCACAGCCTCGTCGATCATGTGTGCCCCTACTCGAACTTGGTGGACACAACTCGATCGACGGGGACTACTTCACTAGGCCAGGACAACCAGTTTGCCCCAACATAAAACCAGTCAAACTTCCACAGCTTGTCTGAGTTGGGGTTGCCAAGGATAAAATCCTTCATGAACCCAAGGAAGTAATACTGCCTAGTCTGTCGAGAAAGCTTCTTCATTTTAAATGACTAATTGAAGGCCTCCCATGGCATCTCGATCGTGAAATAATACTTCCATAAGATGCACATGCCGATTAGGGAGTGATAGCAGTTTGGGTTAAGTTGAGTAGGGTATATATTTAGGTCATTCAGTGCCTGGTGAAGAAAGGGGTGAAATGGAAGACAGAGCCCTGTTCGGAAGAACTTCACATACAACGTGATATACTCCTTTGGCGGATTCATGGGGGTATCCCCATCTCTCGGCAATACCAAAACGATGTTGTTGGGAATCTTATACTCCTAATGAAGGGCTTATAGCCAGATCAGTGTCATCCTGGATGTATATCCCATCGCTGATGTCTGGTCGGGTCAGTGTACCCTATAAGCCACCACACCTCATACTCTAGTCACAATGGCAAGTGGCACTTCTTCCTTGTCCTCGGCATTGCCTCCTTGGATTTGTTGTCTTTCCTCAATGGCAACTGCATTGACGGTCACTTCTCCTATTATAGGGGCCTCTATTAAGTGCCTCGACCAAAGGAACTCGACACATTAGCAGCAGCCGCCTAGTGGGCACACTCTTGGGTGGCAACTTAGGACATGCCTGCAGTGGCTACCCCAGTGCTGGGGTCTTGTCCCATGCATGGCCTAACAAGATCTCTACCCTTAAACATGTCTGAAAATTCCCTTCAGGGACTGTTCCTTGCCCCAACATGAGGACCTCAATCAATCGAGCTGCTCTTTATAGCTCGGTCAATGTCTCTATTATGTCTACATCTTCAGACATTATTCAGTCAGTCTTGGTACTGTCATTTGACTAGGAAACGTTTACTGGCTAGTTTTGGGAATCATTCAAATAACTCATGTTTTTGTTCGAAAAATACCTGCTTGAGATTGGTTGTTCATGGAAGATGAGGAGATGCAATCATTACACCCATTAAAGAAATAGCTAAGCATAGGTTGACACATGTCAACCAAGCGTGACTAGTTGACCTTTCAAATTTCAGGTCCTAAAGATCATTTTTAGCCAAGCAACCTGTTGAGGCATAGTACACGAGGCCAAGCACTGACTAGGTGCACTAGGGTTTACTGTTGGGAGTGTGCTCAGTGTGCTCTCTCGAAGACACCTATCTTGTAGATTACGTCATGGATAGCTCCAAGTTATGTAGATTTCTTCATGGATAACTCCAAGTTGCATAGATTGTGTCATGGATAGCTCCAAGTCATATTGATTGTGCTACTGATAGCTCCAAGTTATGTATATTACATCATGGATAGCACCAATATATGAAGATTGTGATATGGACAGCTCCAAGTTGAGCAACAGGCATGCACTTGCGAGTTTGGTTGATAAAGCCCTGAGTTAAGACCATGAGAGCTCCTTTTTTTGTAAAATTTTTTGTATTACATGTACAATCAATTTCCAAGGAACTAGTGGTTTGAGCTCCTATTAACTAAGCTCTATCAGTGGAAGCTAGAGTTCAACCTCGACTGAAGTAAGCCTAGCAATTGTAAAGATTCTACAGTTGTCAAAGAAGAAACTTGGCAGGATATCCATCTCGACCCTCCACAAAATATCCCAAGCATGGAGGTAGTTGGTGAGGTAGTTCCATGTCGTGCATATACTACAAATTTTCATTTTTTTGAAATGTATATGAACCTGTTGGTAGACTATGTAAGTCTTTTGAGAATCAGCCCCAAGTTTCTTAGATAAAAGACGCTTGCAGTAGCCTTGAGCAACCATTGTGCATAATTTCCTTTGGAAAGGTGATGACCATGCTCATAGCTTCTCCGATTGGAGATATAGAGATTAGTGAAAGGAATCTCTAATGGTGGAGCTTTGTATCATGTACTCTAGTGATTATCACAGTTGAGATGGTGGAGTGTTATCCCTATCCAAGGTACTCTACAAGCTTCGGTGGGTAAGAGATAAGGCTTCAATAACAAAAGGTATGGATTTGAAGAATGAGAAATAAGTCCTTAAAGGTCTAAGATAAAACTCAAGGAATAAAAGAAAAGATTTAAGAGACAAATTATAAGGTTATGGAGACAACAAATGTCTTCAAATTGGAGCTCTACCTTAAAATAAGTACGAAAATAATAAGATTAGTCTAGGATAATCAGGACCCTAAAGCGCGATAAATATTATTAGATTACTAATTGTAGAGTAAAACTATTGCATCAGTAGGTAGCACTTCAAATAAGACCCCTGACCCTTGACAAAAGGCAATTTGTGGTCTTCTTGAATGATAGAGCCAAGAATCAATAAGTGTAGGATAGATCGCAACTAGCTAATAGTAAGTTTTATGATATTGTAGTGTAAGGTCACCAGTCACTAAGAATAAATGTAGAAAGGATAAAGTATTTACTCAGTTGAATAGTCCTAAAGTGCGACAAACAAGGTAGCCTCGGAGGGTGAAAGAAATAGCTTTGAGTGCACCATAAGGAATAGATTTAGAGGTTTAATGAGATAGTTCATAACTGTAGAAATTAGTTTCAAGGATCAAACAAAATAGCTTCGAAACATATCAATAAAATAACTAAAGAGATCAAATGAAGTAGCCCCAGAGCATATCTAATGAAACAAACACGAGAATAGAACAAGGTAGCTCTAGAGTAGCTTAAAGAAGAAAACTTTGGAAATTAGAGAAAAGTGTAGAACAGAGCGAGCAGGGTCTCTCTAAAGGTCAAATAGAGTAATTTTCTGAGTTAAAAAAAGTGACTCCAAAGTGAATCAAATAAAGAAGCTCCGGAGGTTAAACGAGGTAATTTTAGAATAGATCGAATAAAATTACTCTAAAGAACAAAGAGGAAAGTTCTAGAAATTGATCAAAGTAGCTTTGAAGTGGAGCATATGAAGTAAATATAAAGATAGAATGAAGCAGCTCTGGATTGCATTAAACAGAGTAGCTCCAAAGGTGGAATAGAATGGCCCCTAAGCTGATCAAACAAAGTTACTATGGGTATTAAATAAAGTATATATAGGTTGGAATGAAGTGGCTACATGCATGGGACGAAGCAGTCACAAAAATGGAACGAAGCAGCCACATAGGCGGATGAAAGTGACGCAAAAAATCAAATGAAGTGGCTTTAAGGAACATCAAGTAAACTAACGTTGGAGATTGATGAAATACCTTCAGAACAAATCAAACGAAGCAATTACGAGAATTAAAAAATTTTAGCATGAAATAAAACAAACCGCCCCAGAGATTGAGGATAGCAATTCTAGAAATCAAACAAAGTAACCCAAGAGTGGATCAAATAAGGTAGCTCCAAAGATGGAATGAAGTGCTCCTAAATGTATCAAACAAAGTGTCTCTAGAGATATGACATAGTGCTCTGTAGTGGGTTAAACAAAGTAACTTCAAAGAAAGAACGAAGTACTCTGGAACAGATTAGATAAAGTAGCCCTATAAACGGAATAAGTGCTTCAGAGCAGACTGAGCAAAGCAGGCCCAAAGATAGAATAAGTACTCTGAAGTAGCCCCAAAGGTAGAATAAATGCTCCAAAGTGGACCAAACTATAACTCTAGAGGAATAAAGTGCTAAGAAGTAGACTATACAAAATAGTTTAGAGACAAAATAAAGTGGCTCCAGAGCAAACTAAATGAAGTAACCCAGGAGATGGAAATTAAGTACTCAACAAATCAACAGGATTATCCTTTATTCATTCATACACGTAGACCCCGACTAACGAAGCCTAAAAACGCAAAGATTTTTGCAAAAATCATCATCGTAGTATTTGGAGGAAATCATGTATAATGAGAAGAGTTAGAGAGTCAAAGCATTCAATATTGTTAGGTCAATCACTGTCACGCCCCGGAGTACGGGAGGTGACGTGGTGGTTTAGTTAAGTTAATTAAATAAAGATTTAGTTAAAAACAGGGTTTTAGAATTTAATTTATAAGTAAAAATGAGATAATTTTAAAATCGTTCGGATAGAAGAAATTAAGAAAATAGAATAAACTGTTATAATAATTGAGCAAATAAAAAGAACATTAAAATAATTAAATATGGGGTGGAACGAGTATGGGTCCTACTGGCCTACATATTGTGCACACACATGTAGTACTGACAATATTACAATACAACCACAGTCCAAGTAAAAAAAAAAAAAGATTAAAAGTTTACATACCTTACTTGCTACAGTACAACCTACCCAATCTTCTACTGGTCACAAGTCTGGTCAGCGGACTCTCCTCCGATCCTAAGCTGGTATCCACATAGGGGTAAGATTTTAAAACAATGAAAACGTGAGCAAAAGGCTCAGTAGGACTATATTTTTTAAAAAATAAACGGATAAATATTCTATTAGAACTTTCTTAATAAATAAATAATTAAATAAATCAAATAAATATTTTTATTTAATAAAATTTCATTGAAATCAGTTTGTCAAGAGTATCTTTTTAATTCTCTCGGGCAAACCAAATATTCACCACCGAAATGGCCCAGTTGGGTTTCGGGACCTGCCCCCAAGGTCGTTCACTACACGACCCGATCTCTAATATGGCATCATGCCCATACATCTTTTTATAATTAAAACCTCTATTTACCAAATATAATCATTAACATTCATTATGGAGTTAATTACAAAGATATCTCATTCTACCGTTGTAGAAAATAGTCAATAAAATCCTTTTTCAATCAATCATTGAAAAATATTTTATTAAAATTCGCGTTAAGGCCAAAACATTTAAGATTGGCTACCAAAGAAGGGGTAGAAGTCCTACCTCGATATCCGTGTCGGTGTCCCACACCGTAATCCCATCCGCTATACGTTAGCTCCGTGGATCTACGCACAATTCCAAAACGCATAGTAACTTAGTTTATTAGTATCTAACCCGAGGTATCCTATGATACTAAATCATCTCATGGTGTCCTAGTGTGCCATTTAGGTTTATAAAATCATTTTATAAAGTTGGAATTTCAATCAGGGTTCAAAACAGTGAAAACAGGTGAAAATCACAAAATTGGGTTTAGGTTCGGTCGGCCTGCCGGTCCCCCTGGTTCGGCCGGCCGAACTACACAGTTTGGCCTGTCGGAAGACCAAGTCCGGTCGGCCGAAGTTTCCCAGGTTCGGCCTGCTGGTCGGATGAATCCCGCCTGCCGATCCTTAGAATCTGGCCTGCCGATTTGGGAAATTCCAGAAATTTTCACGCACGGGTCTCGGCTTTCCCTAAGCCCAATTCTTCTATACAACTTGTTTTCTCAATTCTCAGGCATGAAAAATCATCATAAACAATAGAAAATCATAGTAGAACACCTTTTAATGGATTAAAATAAGTTTTAAACAAGATTTTTACAAAAATCCAAAAAATGGAGAAAATAGAGGAAAAATAAAAAATCTTGATTTTAATCCGTTTTTGATCAAACAAAGTTTGTATTCTAGCTAATCTAAGTCCATCTAACTTAGATTGAAGCTTTTCTAAGCTTAGAAACTCTTAGATTTCAAAATGCAAGAAAATTTGAAAAATAGAAAAAAGTTTTAAAATTTAGAAACTAACATTGAATCGAAGCTTTAAAACTATGTTTTTGTTGTTGAATCTCGTGCCCAAGCCTTCAATCTACTAACCTGAAGCTTGAAATCAAAATTTGATTCAAAAATGTGGAGAGAGAATGAGAGAGAGTGAGAGAATCTGAGAGAGAGAGAGGAGAGAGAGATAGGCGTGAGAGAGTGAGGAGAGAGAGAGAATGAGTGAAATAAATAGAGGAAGAGAGAAAAGTGGTTGCACAAGACTGTGTGTAACTATACACTGTTTTCAAATCAAACTGTTTCATTGAATTACAAATTAACAATTAAAAACAATTTAGAATAATTAAAAATCATTAAAAGAGTAAAATAACACAAGGTTACTTAATTTTCACAAAATAATCAAATTAAGTTTAAAATACTTATTATGGCACACTAACCCACCATTTAGCATTCTAATATCATTTAATTAACTTCGGAGTGTTACAATCACACACTACGTAATTGTCACAACCTGCCTTTCTCAAGCTGTGATTAAATACTTTTCTTACTTATGTATTTATGAAAAACTTGGGAATATTTTTTTTTATAATATATTACATATACATACTTAAGCATCACTCGTAATACAAATATGTACATATACTTACATAAGCGGACCTACTTTTACCATGTTACTTGTTAAATATTTTCAAAAAAGATTTTGTCTCCCTTAACTATACTACAGCTTTTATACATTAAGTTTCAAAATAACTTGAAATACAAAACAACGGAAACATAGTTGTGGGGGTTTCCATACCCTGTTCTACACATTACTCATATGCTTCGACCAGGTCATCAGTGAATTTATTCTGACCTTTTAGTAGGTATACCTACAGCATGAAATACAAAGTGAGCTTATGCCCAGTAAGTCCAAACATAGCCCATAAGCAACATTCACTAATATGCATGAGCCACTTGTGCTTTCTTATGAACATTCTTTATTCTTATAATGTCTTACCTTTAACTAGTACCCAAATGTTCGTACCATATACGCATGTAGATCTTCGTGACACTAAGACCATATCATAACCTTAAACTCCCCTTTGAGTCACGAGCTGGTACGACACTTTTGTTTATTTTTGGTGGTGCATTTACTAGTCCAATTATTATGGTTATCATACCATGCATGAGGTTATATTCACATATTATGTGCAAAAACATAAACATTCTTCTAATGAATAGTACATGTAGGTACATATTTTATACACTCACAGGTTCACCTATTGACATACACACAGGTACACAGATTGATATACATACAGATACATATAATGATATACACACAGGTACGCATAATGATATACACACAGGTACACATATTCATATACATACAGTTACATAAATACATATATATATATATATATGATCACATTTCGTACCAACTATTCCATGTTGTAAGTGGGGTTGGTACTTACTTGCTTAGGCTGTTGTACAAGCCAACTTTAGTTTCCTTTTTTTTTTCCTAATCTTCTAGTTTCCTGTTTGGCCAATTATAATGCTATTAGCTAAATTTCCACTATTTCGTCTATGAGTCAATACAAAACATTCATTAATTAATAGATTGGGTTACATAATCGTCTACAACTCTGATAATCGTGAATTCTCTCCCTCTCCTTTCTTACTCTACTCTATCATCTCTAACGAAGGCAAAAATCTTATAAATAATCCCTTCTTCCTATTTTGGACGTTCCAGAACAGTTCATGACACTTGTTGGAAAAAAAAACGATTTCGCTCTTGATGGGCCTTTTAAATTTCTAAAACCTGTTTTTGCTATTTTAACGAAAATTGTTGCTATTAGCTTTAAAACAATACGCCAAGGTGTTGAGTTTATCTTATTTTACATTAATGCCCCAGTTTAATAAAACTTTACAATTTTGTCCTTTATTTGAAAATTTTGACAATTTTACCCCTAAAACCAAAAATAATCTCTTTAAACCAAAATTTTCCATTTTCCATAAGGATCAAATTTGCTCAAAATACCATACCCAAAATCCTTTTGAAAAATGATGTTTTTGCCCTTTGAATTTTTTTTTCCAATTTTAAGAAATTTTGTAAAATCTATAACTCACAAGCGAATGCCATTTTCAACGAACCTTTCATGGGTTTTAGCAGTTTCATCAAGATCTACAACTTTCATGTTTTAATTTTTTAAAAATTCCCACTATACAGGGGAGTTTTTGTCCCTTTTTCAAATCTACTGAGAAAAACACTTTCTTTGCAACTTAGTCCCTAGGCCGTTTTTGTAATAATTAGTTTTAAAACAACATTTTAGCCATTGTTTATGCAATTTCATATCCTTATCCAATAATTTTCATACCAAATCACCATTCTTTGCAAATCTAACATCAAAATTACAAAACCATCCTACTTCTGCATCAATCAACACTTTTCACATTTAAACCTTAATTTCAACAACACCATCATATCATAAACCATATATTCAAGAAATTCAATAATTCTCTTGCTTGAGTACCACATGCCTTATGAAATGATCAAAATCAAAATAAAACTAAATAAACTTAAAGTTTGGGAGTTAAAACTTACCCAAAAGAAAAACTTGTAATTCTTGGTCTTCCAAGGGCTCCTTTGAAAATTTTCCTAAGCATTTTTCACATGAGAACATCTTGAATTAAATTCCCCTCTTCACCCAACAGAAAACCCTAGGAGAACTTGGAAAAAGATTTAATTTTTACCTCAAAAGTTGATAAAATCCCTCGAACTTTACTTCTTGAATTCAATTGGGGCCAATTTTGCAAAGATTTAAAGTTGGAAAATTTTTGGAGAAATGCTTCTATGGTTGCTCATTGTGGGGAAGAAAGAAGTGAAAGAAAATTGTTTCTTAAGCCTTTAATTAAGGCTTATCTCATGAGAGATTTTTTTTTTTTAAATGAGCGAGTCATCTTCTAAACATCATGAAGGGTAACCCAATGGCTTATTGTGATTAGGCCACTTTAGGTGGTATGGTGGCCTAATCCAATTTTTCAAAGTGTCCACCTTACTTTTTCCCACATAGTGTAATTTTTCCGTCACATAGTATTTTTTTTATACTGTTGAGGTAAAACTGATGAAAATGTATACTTAAACAGTATAACACATCCTACTTTGTCTTTGGTTTACTTTCGAAATCCAAACATAACATTTTTTATATCTGTGTTTTTACATAGCAGTATACTTATACAGCTTCGACCCCCTTTTTCACTGTTCTAGAGTTTTGGCAGACTTTCTATCTTATTTATAACTTAATTATCCGTCCATTTATATCACAATTTTATAATTAATTGTAATATAAAATTCATTTCATGGATATTATTTACAAATTTTTGAGTACTTAAACTCACAAAATCCGTATTTGACAATATCCAACATTACATTAGGTCTACAATGAAATTTTCTATTAACACTGTTTATTGTATTTTATCATAATTTTACAAAATATATATATAATTTATAAGGAAAAATTTATTAATTAAATCTAATTAAATATTAAATTTTATCAATGAATTTTCCTTTGGTCATTACAACCTACACCCTTAAGAATTTTCGTCCTCAGAAAACAAAACAATTCAGCGTGGTTTTTCCTCATTTCATCCTCTCACTACTAGGTTGCCTCCTCCACTTGTTGGTCATGCCACAAAACTTTGACGAGAGGAATCTTCTCGTTTCTTAATTCCTTTTCTTCTCGTGCCAGAATTCAAACTACTTTCTCTTCATAAGATAGATTCTCCTACACATCAATTTCTTCGGGCTGCAAAATATGTGAGGGATTAGGTACATATTTCTTTAGCATGGATACAGGAAACATGTTATATACCGATGCCATTTCAGGAGATAAAGCTAATTTTTAAGCCACATTGCCTACTCTTTCCAAAATTTCGAATGGTTCAATATACCTTGGGCCAAGTTTTACCTTCTTCCTAAGTTATTACCTCTTTCATTGGCGATACCTTTAGAAAGACCAAATTCCCCACTTGTAATTCTAGTGGTCTCTGTCGTCGGTCAGCATAACTCTTTTGAAGACTAAAAGCAGTTTCCATCTGTTGCGGATAAATTTTACATCCTCTGTCGTTCTTTGAATGAAATCTATAGTCGACAACACTTTTTCTTTGGTTTCATATGAATGCAGAGGCGATCTACACCTTCTTCTATAGAGGGACTTTTATGGAGCTATTCCTATGGAGGTTTGATAGTTGTTGTTGTAAGCAAACTCAATCAATGGAAGCTTTTTATCACATCCTCTTTTGAATCTAACACACATGCTCTTAACATATCCTCTAGAGTTTGAATGGTCCTTTTAGACTAACCATTTGTTTGAGGGTGGAACGCTGATGAGACTGTAAAAGTGTATATTTTACAGGGCTTAAATCATTTTTTAAGCTTTTATTTCTCATTAAATCCTCTAATTAATAGTGTTTGTGTATTAATAAGTATTTTTGTGCCTTAGTGTGTAAATGTGCTTAAAAATGTGCTTTTAGTGTGTTTTTATGTTTAATAACATTTTTGGTAATTTTTAGAGTTGTTTCGGTGTGTTAAATATGTGTTTAGTTTGTAAATGATCAAAACCATAAAAATAACATGTGGCTATTTTATTTTGAGTTTTAATATATTTGATAGTGTGTTTTGAGCTTGTAAATATATTCTATTATATTTTTAGTAATTTTTAAAAACATTTTCAAGTCTTAAAAATTATATCTATGTCAAACCAAAAGAGACCAAAAATTTTAGAAGTTTGTAATTAATTTTGTGTGTTTTATTGTAAAATAAATATTTCTAATATTTTTATAAATATTATGTGTGTAAAATAATTAATTTTAGTGTATTTATGAATTTTAGATTTAAAATCTAGTGGAAAAATGGAACAAAATGGAGCCAAAACTAGCAAAATCGAACGTCAAATGCATCATTAAACAATTAAAATTTGAATTTTGAAATGCTAGGCAAGTGGCGCATTTTTGTCCTTCAGATGCGTTGCCAAAATTATCTCAGCCATTGGATCTCTTCCGTCATCAGCCTTGCGTCAGTAGTGGAATCAACGCGTCGAAATCTAATTGGCGCGTGTGTCACACGTGTCGACAAAGCTGCCAGAGTCAGTCAAGGGAATCTTAGACAACCCAAATCCCATGTAGTCATCTCTACGTGCAGCCGTTCTTCCAGCCGTCAGATCTTATTTCTAGGCTAATCTAACGGTCCTCAATCATGGTCCCCTATAGTCCCTCTAGTCCCACTTTTGGGCTGAAGTTCTAACGGCTGGATCGTAATTTCAACGTGCCAGATCTTCCCATTTCCTTGCTGCCATGATTCACGTTGCACAGAATCCCAAAGGCCAAATTGCACACCGAAGGCGTGTTTCAGCACGGAAGAAAAGAAAAAAAATATTAATCAACTCATGTGAGTCTTGTGGTAGGGGCAGTTAGATTAGGATATTAATAAAACAATTAAATAAATTAATAAAATATTAATAAAAAATAATAAAAAATGATAATATAGTAAATTACATTCACTATAAATACCATGCATTTCTCCATCCTCGACACCCCTCAAAGGCCTTTGGGCCTTCTCCTTCTTCTTCCTCCTTCTCCCTTCTCTTCTTTTCTTATTTTTATCCCTTAGGTAAAAATAATAAAATAATGTCTAAATTAGTGTAGAGAGTCTGGTGAGGCAGAGAGATGATCTTGTATACATATTACTCTGGTTTGGATTTTATCTCTATAACTGTGTTGTAATGCTTATATTTTTGTGGAATAAATTATGTTTCTATTTTTTTATAATTATTGTTAATGTTGTTATGCTGCTCAAGTCTTACATAAATTCAGTCATGCTTTCTTTATGTAATTTAATTGTATTACATAATTAATATTAACAATACTAACGTCATTCTCGTTTATTAAGTTGAGTTTTTGTTGCATTATAGATATGGACTGGCATAGTAAATGCTTAGTAATTGTTGATTTATTGTAGACAGAGGATGACATAGTGTATTCTTAAAACAATTAATAAGACGGGATGCTACTGAAATTAATGCAATAATTTATTCCAAAAAAATATAATAATTTTGGTTTGTTATTATCTTTTCTATCTTACAATTATGTTGATTATAATTGAGTGATAGCGGTTATAATTTTCATAATTAGTGTACTTAATCATTAGTGAGAGATGATTATTTTGCTATTTTTATAGGAAGACTCTTACTGCATTATGGCTTGCTATATTGTCACTCTCAGTTGACTTATAAAAATAGTAAAAGTGCTTGCAATTAATGAGAAAGGATATAATAAATCAAATGCTTTAGATATTTTAGGGTTAAAATTTCATATTAGTTGCAAAACATACAAGAGATTCTCTAAGCTTTATCATTTTATTTTTATGTTTTAAACTTTGAAATAAAAAAATCATAAAAATATTTCTTTTATTTTAAACTTTGCTTTGAAATACTACTTGCCTTTTTGAACGTTTATTTTTAACAATCTTTTGAGTTATAAATTTTTCACCTCCCTATGGATACGATAACTTTTCTATACTACAAACGTCCGTTGTTTAAGAAAAAACATTTTGGGGTGTTGCCACACCAAAAATTTGACGCCGTTGCCACGGAGGTGCCGTTACTTTGTCAGATTGCTAAATTAAGAGGGAAAACAAGTAAGTGATCTATCCCTATCCTTTGTAAAAATAATTTTAATTATTTGTATTTTTAATTAGCGTGTTTATTATTTAAAAAATTAAAAAAAATTTCAAAATTAAAAAAATTAGAAATTTAATAAAATAAAAAATATGGGTGGATGCTTTTCATTCACTACTTTATTCGTTTTGGATAAAGAAAAGCTTAGCATCCCATCTTTTGTTTTGCAAGTTTGGGAAATTGTGAAATTTGTTGGATTCTGTCAAAAAGGCCCATCGTTGATCCTACGATTATAAGGTTAACACCCTTGCCTAAGAAAGTTAGAAATTCTAAGCGTGTCCAGTGTGACCCCCAACGATCTGGGAATCTAATAATTGAGCATTACTCAACTTGGAGATTTTTCTTAAAAAAATAAAAAAAATAAAAAAATAAAAAAAATAAAAAATTGAAAAAAATATATGTTTTGGGAAATTCATCGACATTTTGTTTTAAATTTTTCTCAACAACACTTGGAACCATTTTATAGTGCTTGGTGGAGATTTGTAGACTTGCTAGATTAGTATCCTCACTATGGTCTTTCTAGAGAATATCTGTTACAAATCTTCGTAGATGAGTTAAGTCCTAAAACAAGAAATTGGTTAAAAAGAGGAGATAGTACTAACGCTTTTTACCAACAAACTATTGACGAAGCCTATTATATGTTGCAAGATATGGCATATGATTATTGTAGATTGAATAGTTTTATGAACAATTTAATTTGGGAGAACAATTCAAAGTTTTCAGAACGTTGGCATGACAATCAACCCGAAATTTTAGAGTCAAATTTTGAACTGCAAGAGATATGTAGTGACCCAAATAGGGTGAATCTGAAAAAAACCTTAGAAACATTGGAAGAAACTTTAGAAAAATATATGGAAACCATGAGGAAAATAAAATTAGATAGGCTTGAATATTCTTTGTATCAATTAAAATTGGAAGTTAAACAAATTGAAACCATTCTTGTCGAAGACACCTTAGCATAAAGTTGTCACTTAGAAGAACCTGTCGAGCCAATTGAAGAGTCTCTTGAGTTATTTAAAGAAGATTCTTTAGGTGAGGAAGAAATAATTGACTTGGTTATTGAAGAAGAATATTTGGAACCCACCTATTTTGAGGAACAACCTTTAGGAGAGGAATGTGAGGAAGATAATGAAGACTTAGCTGTAAAACAAGAACAATCATCACCCTTAGTCCTAGGTTCTCAACCTCAATTGCCACAAGAGTTCATCAAAGACTATTTTTACCATGACCCTAGTGGCCACCACCTCCTTCATCACCTCTAGCATCGTTTTTATGGACCTACTAAGAACATAAAATGAGTTTAAGTTTTATGAGTTCAAATGTTTCATATTTTGCCAATCTTGAGGGCATGTTTACACAAGACCCATATATGGTGTCTTTCGACACTTACTATAGGAGGAAGCCATTCTTTGATGACTGTCCACCAAAAGAGGAGTTGGAATAAATATTTGCTGAATTTAAAGTATCAAGCTATGGGAAAACACTTTCAAAGTAATATCTTTAGCTTCCCTTCTTTGTAATATATCTTGTAATATATTTTTGTGTGTTTTTGTATGCTATATTGATTTTCTTTTAAAAATTTTTTAAAAAATGAAGTTTGTTATGAAAATTTAAAATGAAGGCTATTAATTAAATTTGTTTAGAATGGCTGAGTTAAAGAGTTAAACTATTTCTCTCGAGACGCATTCTAATGAATTTGATTTTGTAAATGCAATTCGTTTGGATTTTCAAATAAATTTCAATAAAAAAAATATGTGTTATGATTTCCCATTTTAATTTTCATTAAAAATAAAAAAATCTTTGAAATTAAATTGCTTAATAATTCAATCAAAATGGCCGAGATTAAGGAGGATATAATCAATGTGATTACTAAGTATTCTATACTTGCTTCCTCTTGAAAAGCATTTTGAAGAATTTGAAAAGCAATTTTAATTTCAAACAAAAAAAAAAATAAAGTCTAGGGAATCTGACTTTAAAAGACCCAGTTTGTAATATATTGTTGTGTGTTTATTTTAGTTTTTAGTTGTGGCTTGTTAAGTTTGCTACAAATCATCTCTATAGCTGTGCTGATTTAGGTAATATTTTTGCTGCTCTCAACATTTTTTTTATTCATCAGGGATAATGTACATTTTAGGTTGGGGGAAGAGGGTTATGCATAAGGATTGTACTTCAAAATTATGCTTCAAAATTGTGCTTCAATGTTGTATTGTGCCAAATTTTTTCAATTTTTGCCCATATCTTTTTTTATTTTTGCTCCAGATTTTGTGTGATATTTTTTTGTGTTATTTTTTTTACGAGTCATAAAATTAAAAAAAAATTCAAATGTGTTTTGTAAATATTAGTTTCTTAGTAATTAATGTGTTATTATTTTATTTTGCTTTTTGAATTTCATATTAATGTATTATCATTTTTCTATTCTTTGAATTATCTAATTTTATGGACTCTCAAGACTTTGGTTTTTATTTAGCATTTTTATATGTTTATTTTTCAAAGTGTTTATAAGCTATTCTTTTCACACATGTACTGTAATGTTTAATTATGCTGGTAAGTCAAAGCCATGAATATTTGAGTTTTGTTATTTTGTGAAGATGAACAAATAAAGGCAACAATATTTTCAAAATTGATTAACTAACAAAATAAAAAAAGAGAAAAGAGAAATAAAAAGAAATAAAAAAAGAATTGTAAATAAATAAAGTGTGTAATGATGTAAATTAATGAATAAATTTGGATAAGTTTGGTTTCGTGGCCTCTTTAACTCGAGCAAGTAAGTTCTAAGGGGTGCTTCAACACCTAATACCTTTGGCCACTTGGTCTGGGAGTTACTAACCTAAAGCTCGTTAAATGGGTTATGGAGAAAGCTTAAGGGAGCCAAACATTGCACTATCCACAATTATAAAGTTTGTAAATATTTTTGTTTTTATGTTTCTGCTCTTTAATTGTTCCAAATTAATAATTTGAGGTGTTGCTGCCTACAAGAGTGATTTGAAGTAAAATATCATAACAATTTTATTCTTAGTTTTAGATGAAAATTCATAATTATTCATTATTTCTCTTTCTGCACTAAGTTTGGCTTATATACATTTTGCTAAGTAGCATAGAAATAGTCCAAATAAAATTCTTGTTTTATTAGTCTATCTAGTTAGATTAGTCAAATAATAGTTAAATGATTTTCATTGTATGTATATTCAATGAATCATTTCAAATTTTATAGCTTTAATTGTTAGGGACTAACAATAAGCTGGTTGGGGGGTGTGATGAGACTATAAAAGCGTATATTTTTTAGGGCTTAAATCATTTTTTATGCTTTTATTTCTCATTTAATCCTCGAATTAATAGCATTTGTGAGGTAATAAGTATTTTTGTGCCTTAGTATGTAAACATGCTTAAAAATGTGTTTTTAGTGTGTTTTTATATTTAATACCATTTTTGGCAATTTTTAGAGTCGTTTCAGTGTGTTAGATATGTATTTAGTTTGTAAATGATCAAAACTGTAAAAATAACGTATGGTTATTTTATTTTGAGTCTTAATGTATTTGATAATGTGTTTTGAGTTTGTAAATATATTCTATTATATTTTTAGTAATTTCTAAAAATATTTTCAAGTCTTAAAAATTATATCTGTATTAAACCAAAAGAGACCAAAAATTTTAGAAGTTTGTAATTAATTTTGGGTGTTTTATTGTAAAATAAATATTTTTATAAATATTATGTGTGTAAAATAATTAATTTTAGTGTATTTATAAATTTTAGATTTAAAATTTAGAGGAAAAATGGAGCAAAATGGAGCCAAAACTGGCAAAATCGATCGTCTAATGCATCATTAAACAATTAAAATTCAAATTTTGAAATGCTGGACACGTGGCGCGTTTTCATCCTTTAGATGATTGCCAAAATTATTTCGACCGTTGGATTTCTACCGCCATCAGCTGCCATCAACCTTGCGTCAGTAGTGGAATCCACACATCGAAATCTGATTGGTGCTTGTGTCACACGTGTTGACAAAGCCGCCAGAGTCAGCCAGGGGAATCTCAGATAGCCTGAATCGCGTGTAGTCGTCTCTACATGCAGCCGTTCTTCCAGCCATAAGATCTGATTTCTAGGCTAATCTAACGGTCCTTAGTAGTGGTCCCTCGCGGTCCCTCTAGTCCCACTTTTTGGCTCAAGTTTTGACTGTTAGATCGTAATTTCAACATGCCAAATCTCCCCATTTCTTTGCTGCCATGATCCGCGTTGCACAGGATCCCAAAGGCCAAATTACACACCGAATGTGTGTTTCAGCATGGAAGAAAAGAAAAGAAAATTATTAATCAACTTATGTGAGTCTCGTGGGAGGGGCAGTTAGATTAGGATATTAATTAAATAATAAAATAAATTAATAAAATATTAATAAAAAATAATAAAAAATGGTAATTAGTGAATTACATTCACTATAAATTCCATGCATTTCTCCATCCTCGACACCCCTCAAAGGCCTTTGGGCCTTCTCTTTCTTCTCCCTCCTTCTCCCTTCTATTCTTTTCTTATTTTTATCCCTTAGGTAAAAATAATAAAATAATGTCTAAATTAGTGTAGAGTCTGGTAAGACAGAGAAATGATCTTGTATGCATAGTACTCTGGTATAGATTTTATCTCTGTAACTATATTGTAATGCTTATATTTTTATGGAATAAATTATATTTCTATTTTTTTTATAATAATTGTTAATATTGTTATGCTGCTTAATTCTTGCATAAATTCAGTCATTTTTTCTTTATGTAATTTAATTGTGCTGTATAATTAATATTAACAATACTAAAGTCATGCTCGTTTATTAAGTTGAGTTTTTGCTGCCTTTAATTATCATCTCTAAAAAAGAAATGAAAGAAAATTGTTTCTTAAGCCTTTAATTAAGGCTTATCTCATGAGAGATTTTTTTTTTTTCAAATGAGTGAGTCATCTTCTAGTCATCATGAAGGGTAACCCAATGGCTTATTGTGATTGGGCCACATTAGGTGGTATGGTGGCCCAATCCAATTTTTCAAAGTATCCACCTTACTTTTTCCCACATAGTGTAATTTTTCTGCCACACAATATTTTTCTTATACTATTAAGGTGAAACTGATGAAAATGTACACTTAAACAATACAACATATCCTACTTTGTCTTTGGTTTACTTTCGAAATCCAAACGTAACATTTCTTATATCTGTGTTTTTATTTGACAGTATACTTATACTGCATCCTTTTTTTTACTGTTCTAGAGTTTTGGTAGACTTTCTAACTTATTTATACCTTTATTACCCATCCATTTATATCATAATTCTATAATTAGTTGTGATATAAAATTTATTTCATGGATACAAATTTTTGAGTACTTAAACTCACAAAATCTGTATTTGATAATATCCAACGTTACATCAGGTTTATAGTGAAATTTCCTATTAACACTGTTTATTGTATTTTATTGTAATTTTACAAAAAAAAATAATTTATGAGGGTAAATTTATTAATTAAATCCAATTAAATATTAAATTTTATTAATGAATTTTTCTTGGTGATTATAGTAATTCTCTAGTGTGGTCCTTTCTAGTTGAAATAATATTAGTACTGGTAATGTGCAATTTCATATCATTTATACTGGAGATAAACAAAGAAAGAAAAGCAAGGTAGCATAATGAAATACCAAGTATAGTTGAACTATCTAAATATCTTATGGTAAACAAGATAGATGCATGCCAGAGATGACCAAACAAAGCATGTGAATGAATTCAAAATGGCTAAACAAGTTTCTAGTGGAGGTTAACCCCAGGTCATGACGATAAGATAGAGATAGAGCGCTAAGATTCTAAACATATGCAAATTAATCGATAGTCAAAAAGGGCCTCCATGGGACAATCTCAAACTACATGCATACCAAAGACGAGCATAATAGTAAAGTGGCAAAGGCAAATAAGTCATTTGTAATATTTTTGTTTGTATTGTGTATCTCTATGGATGCTTATGCATGTAAATTGTGATTATGAGTCATGCTAACCTTTTTATTGCTTCAATTATCTCCTTACTAGGAAGTAAAAATTCCAGCAACAACAAATATTGTGAAAGCATCAACTCTTTAAGCAATAAACAAGGCTCCAACAAAGGAGGACAAGGCTCTATGTTTAATAGATAAGGTAGTAGAAATAAAGGATAAAGCTCCGAAGGTAAGAAATGAGGTTTATAAACTATTATGGTGAGACTCTGAAGGCGATAGCTAATGCTCCGGAGGTGAGAGGTATGGCTTCAGTGGAAAAGGCTGTCTTTCTATGTCTTCGAAGTGAATAAATATTATTGTAGTCTTTCCTTCCAAAAACTCACTCTAGAGGGCTGGTCTTCCTCTGGCATAGGACTGCTTTGGCTTCTACAAGAGACATCCAAATTATATATCAGATTTTTCTATCATGGCTATAAATTTTGATTACTATAGGAATCTTCCTCTATCAATGTTATGTCTTCGGAGATGTTTTTAAAGCCAAATTTTCCTTATAAGGATAAGACCTCAACAATAAAGGACAAGGGTCAATGGCAACGGTCAAGGCTCTTAGAAAAGAGCAATTATTATAGTGCTTCAATAGAGATCTTGATGATGACAGAGACCAACATACTGGGTGAAAGACAACAATACTCTAGAGAAAAGTTGAACCATGATAGAGATTGATTTACGAAGTAAGGACATCGTAGTGTCCTCCAGAGTGAAGAATTGTAGCACGCGAGAGTAGAGTTACAAACTTGCAGGAACTTTTCTATGGAAGAAAGGATCTTTGTCGATGTCAACTTCTTTGCATTGCTCCATCATGGCTTTGGACCTTTCTCGCATGTACTCACGTGTCAATTATGATTCAAATTCTTTTTTGGCACCCTCGGATGAGTTTTCTTTAGAGACGTCAGCTTCGAGATCACCAAAGCCGTTAGATTTGGGTGCTTCATAGGAATATGCTATGAGAACACGAGGCATTTGCATCAAAAACTTCAACAGAGGTGACTATTTCATGAACTTAGAAGGAATCTACTTTGGAGGCGCCATCGCCGGGATGAACATCTCTAGTGGCACATTGTCTAAGGATTACTTCAAGTATTGTCTCCTAAGAGGATTCTAACACTATCAGGTTTAGCTCCTTACATGTGAAGGTTTGTTGGCATCTCAAGATAAGTCTTCCCTTTTTGGCAAACAATTATGTGCAACATGAAGAAGATTAACAAGCCTTGGAGCAAGGCCTATTGCTCCGAGACAAATTTCATATGCACATCTCCTAGATCAACATCCTTTGCTCCAAGACAGACTCAATAAAACCTCTCACCAAAACAAAGTAGCTGTTATTTTGAGGACCAATTCAAGAAGAATTAGTCCTCCAACGTAGAAGCCATTGCTCTAGATCAAGGAGCCCATCTTTTCTGAAAAACTCACTTCATCGTAGTTAGAGAAATTACGATCATTACTCATTTCAAACTCATCGATAAATTCCTCCGATTCTTGCCTTCTACCCCATTTGCCTTTATTTTTCTTTGGGATTTTAGCTACTGTATTTTCATATTTTGAGACATTACTTTTTTTAAGACAACTATTATTTTTTCCCACTTATAATGGCAATTGTTTGCAAAATATTTCAGAAGTAAAGTCCTTATATGAGTAACAAAAATATTAATCTCATAGAAGAAATGAAAGCCTTTGTTGATAAAATGGAAGTCATATTACCATTCCAAAATAAGGTACGAAATAAGAGTGTTATAGAGCATGCAAATCAATACTCAGAATGCCTCAAATACTTTATTAAACATATATATATATACATATATATATATATATATTCTAAAATAATCATACAATTCACTTCCATTTTACACTAAAATCTTAAAAGAGAAAAGCTGTGACATTGGGAATTTGTTGCACGAACCGTCTATAGCAACTTCAAGTAGGTTCTCTAGAAATTTGTCGTGACATCTTTATCTTGATAATGTGTGTAGTTCCATGGTGACATCTTCATGACAAGGAGCAAGTTAATGAGTTGCTCGTGCTCCCTGAAGGAAAGCTAGCCGCTGAAAAAAGAGTTCTTGAGCATCCTTTATAATTTTTTTTTTCAATTAGCATTTTCTGGATAACTTTGCACATGAAGGTAGGGTGGCCCACAAATTTACGGTAATGACAAAACATCAGATGCTTATTATATGCTTTGGATGGTGTTTGTCTTGGCTTGAATGAAAGGATGACTTTACTTCGAATTAGTTGCTCCAGCACCATACAAAGTGCTTCGTCAATTGGTGATGCAGGAGCTGGAAGATCAAGTCTTGCTAGAGAAGCTTTAAAAGTCTCCTCTAAGGTAAGCAACGTTCAATGGAGACCACTTTTCTTCGTCTTCCATTCTTTTGCTTCCTCTCCTATTTGAACAAACAAAGTTGTGTCTTGAACAACTTCGAGAAGACGTGAGAAATGAGTGATTGCACTATTTTCCAAGTGCATCCGATACTCGTGTATGATGTTGATGAAAATCTTGATGAGAGCCCCTTCACTGCTTTCATTTTGATGCATTACACTTCTGAATCTCTAGACAAATTATGTAAGACTTTTGCCATATCTCTAGAGAACATTGCTAAGTTAGGTGAGGTTCATCCTTTTCTCATTTTGGAAATATTTACGACAAAAACGGGTGATCATGTCTTCCAAAATCTGAACAAATACAAGAGGCAAGATTTAAGAACTCCCAGCTTCTAAGATAGGTGTCTCTAGCATGCTTTCCTAAACACTTGAGGAAGTAGTCGACGTGCTCTATTAGGTTGCCTTTGTGTCCGTCAAAGCGAGGAAAAGTCAATGTTCGATAAGCCAAGCAGTAAGGCTTTTGGCTTTTGGTGGATCTTTGAAGAATAGAGTGGTCAAGGCACATATTTTAACACTTCAACCCCCCATAAGGCCCACCTAGCGAGACCTCTAGCATAGTCGGTTCTTATACTCGTTACTTATACGCACTATCCCCTCTAGGTACCTAGCAGTCCTCAAGGTTTCTTTGCATCCCCTAATACTTAGAACCTAATACTTCTTTGCTTATAAGGTTCTTAAGTCAAGTGTTGGTACCAATTGATCTTGAAGGTGAATTGGTACCAACATTTGACTTAAGAACCTTATAAGGAGGGAGGTCTTAGGTTCAAGTGTTGGGGGACATGAAGAAATCCCTAAGGCCCACTAGGTGCCCAAAGGGGATTGTACGTATGAGTAATAAGTGTAAGACCCTACTATGTTGGGGTCCCACCTGGAGGACTCCAAGGGGGTTGAGGCATTACACATATCGCTTGGCCTTTAGAGAGCTATTTGACGCACATTTTTGGTCAAATTCATCTTCGATGAGAAATTTGTTTCAAGCTAACTCCGGCAACTTTGATGCCCCAGTAGCATAAGCCCTTTATGGCGTTACAACATCAACGAGACTTAGAACCAAGTCTTTATAGAGATACCTCCAGAGCTTGTTAACTCTAGAGAGGACATCATCAGGAGACTTATTGAGATTTTCAAGAGCAACCATAATGTCAAGGACCATGGGTGGTTCTCCATCACCATGGTTTCCAATACTAAGAGTGTCATGGTGCAAAGTAGACTCTTCCATCTCTTGAGAAAAGCCTTCATGAGCGAAGCAAGCTCTCTTGAGTCGAGACATCATGGTAGTTTGGTTACCTAGCTTCCCCAATGGAGTCAATTTGATGTTACGATCCTACAGATTCATGAGGTGTGATGTGTTAAGGTAGCATAGGCATAAGCTTTTGATTCGCTAGTGTCAATGTTCACATGGCTAGAGCAATTGCCAAGTTCATAGAAAGTAGCTTTTGATAGGACCTCCAACAAAGTATTAGGGTCGATTAGGCCCAAAATGAATCGCAAAAAATGATTTTTAGGGCCTGCACTATTTTCAAATGACCAAAGTTCCGTTGCAAGATCAGGAAAACAAAAAATAAAACAATAAAGGAATTAATGTAAGCAGAGATGGTAGGAGAATAAGTTAATAGTTGAGGGAGATTTTAGGTTTAAAGTGTATAGATAAAGCTGTCTCCATGAGGGCTGGAAGCAAAGCTACCTTTAGAAGTGGATCTAGGTTATCTCCATAAATTAGAGTGAGAGTTTTAGTAACCGTAGTTGAAGGGACGAAGCTTTACGATCCTTTGGTTTTTCGAAAACATGCTTTGTTTGCCTCCAACTCTAGGTTGGGATTACAGAAATGTAATAAGGATTTAGAGGCTTCTAAGGGTCTTGAGAGGCTTTGGTAAAATTCCTATGTGCTTTGGGAACACTTTTCATGAAGCTCGAAAAAAATGGAGGCTCTTGAGGAGGGACTTGATCTCCGAGAGTGAAGATGAAGAATTTCTTCAAAAATTTCCAAGTTCAAAGATTGTAAACTTGGAAGAAAAAAATGACCTTCGAAACTTTTTGAAAGCAAAAATAGCATAAAATAAATGGGTAAGAGCCTCTCTACATTCATTCTTTAGATGATGAAGGTAGGGATATTTATAAGAGAGAATGGTGAGGTCTGATGGTTTACTCTGGAAGTAGAGCCACTGTGCTTCGACAACTTAAGCAGTACTCCATTTCCTTTAGATAAAAATTGCGTCGGTGACTTTTTGACATTTGAATTTTGGGTTGGCCATAAATGGTATGCAATTATTGAAAATTCTAGATTTCACGTTGATTATTAGACCTTCCTCTAGATCTAAAGCACTTAAGGAAGTCTGACTGAGTCTAACTTTTTATTTCAAGAGGCTTGATGTGCGTGATACCTCCTTTGGCGCAAGGTTTTATTATTTTTGCTAAGTCTAAGATGTCTGACATCAGATCAGAGAGTTTCTAAAAATTTGCGCTAGAAGTACTCACGGAGGCGTATGTATGACGTTTCCGATTGTGAGTTTGCAACTTACATAAAGGTTGTATCAATGTGAAAAAGCTCTGCCAAAGGCATACTCTCGGAGGCATGCATTGGTAGCTTCAGAGGCAAGCCTGGTGCTGCATGGCTATTTTTTTTTTTGACATTTTTCACTACGAAGAGGATTTATGGGCCTAGATTTCAATTTCTTATGTTGTTGTAATGAAAGGGAAACATTTTTCTGGCCATTTCTAATGGAAAAAAAGTAGATTTTTGGGTTATTTTTTTTCTATCACTCATTTAATCTAATTCAATTAATTTTAAAATCCCCTAAGCGGGATTTAAAATAGAATCGAGTAGACAAAAATAGGTCCATTTGACTGCTTATAGCCTACCAAAACACGACTCATATGAGTTCTTCAAGCATGGCCTGGGTCTACAGAGTGAGCCCTTTGGTGCTACAGGACGAGAATGATGGCCTTGGGCAGGCCTTGTACAAAATCGGCGATTTAACACTTCTAAACATTGGAGTTGATATGAGAACCATAATAACATCTTATGAAGATCACTCAGGACGACACTCGAAAATTTATATCAAGAACTACTTGCTTAGGCACTTACCTCTAGAAGTCCTCTACAAATTTATAAGCACATCCAATATCCCTTCTTTCATGTTTCAGCCACGTCCACCCCAAGTCGATGTGGGACCTTTTGCTCTTATAACACTTGATTTAATAGAATAAAAACAACGTAAACTAACTTTAAAATTGATATGAATACATTGAAAACTTAACTAAATTAACAAAACAGAGCCTTATTTCTAGGCTAATAAATCCTAATTTATTTAAGAATTCTAACTAAAATGAAAGTCTCATTACATAAGCATCCTAATTCTAGTAATGAATAATAATAAATCCAATCAAATCCCAAACTAAATATAGATATTAATAAAAATAAACTAGAAACTATAATAACATGAATTACTAATTTTCAATTCTTAAAACCTAAATAAAGAAATGTAAGTGACATCGATATGGAAGTTTTAAAGCATATGATTTCCCAATTATTTCAAGAAAATATTAGTATCAAAACATCAACAACAAATCTAATAGAAGTGCAAGTCAACACATATAAGTTTGAGAACATATTAACATAAATAGGTCTAATAAGAAAAAAAAATGAAGAAACATAAAATATGCAATGACTAAAGTGACTAGAAAATAGGGTTTTCAACTTTCAAATTAATCAAGTAGAGGGGCATATAAAAATTATAATATGTATATATGGATGAGTTTTCAATAGTTACATTTTGCTCAATGGTTACCAATCTAATTAAAGTAATATGCGCATATCTTAATTATATTTGATGATATAGTTTTATATGACTTGCTATAGTAGGTTTAGCAACTTGTTAGCCTTAAACATTGATTAAAAAAATTATTTCTCCCAATTTTTTAATAGCTAATTAAATAGAAATGTCAACAATTAACATTACTAATAATAATAACTAGCTTTACGGTGTACAATTGGTTAATGCTTCTATAACATTCACTTAATCATATTTTGTTAGTTCTTTTATAACGTTCACTTAACCATTTCAAAAATATTTCAATAATATTTTTTCATCCAAGAGAAAAACTTTTCAGGATAAAAATGTATGTAAAACCAAATTATTTGTTAACACCGAAGGTATAGATAATGTTGGCTCATATTCTTCTTGAAGCATTATTCTTATTTTTTTTTATTTACTATGTTTTATATACAACAGTAAAATACCGTATACATATTCATTCATTCATGAAGGCCCTCTTGCTCAATTTTTGAATATAAGTCCTCAGCACAGGTATATTACACCAAATTTCCATTGTATTGTGTAGATGTATATTTTTTTATGAATGTATTATGTACATCCACAAATAAAAAACTTAGTTTTATATGTTCTAAAATCAAGCATCAATGTCTCCTATAAAAAATTCAAGCGTCAATAGAGTTATTTATATAATTTTTTTAAAGAACAAACCTAAAGCCTTAAAGATACATATTGAGTCTTAAGCATAGAGCCTTAAAGATGCGTGTAACTTTTTAAAATATCAGTTTTTCAACATTATATATACACCTCTCCTTAGTTCTTTCAGGTCTTACTTATTTATATGTCTATACAAGTTCATAAATATTTGAAGAACTTGCAAAAATTTAAAATACCGATGGGTATTTCATTTTATTTTATTTGTTATTGTTGTGTCGTATTGAGTTATTTGGTTTGTTAACCTGATTAATTAAGAATAATTATGTTTAGATGAAAAGTATAAATAAATATATTTAATTCTAAATAGGCTCTTCTAAAATTTTTTTCCTAAGCTCCCAAAATTTTTTGAGACCATTACAGTTACAAAGTTCAATTGCCCCGTCTCTAAAATAAAAAAATAGAGAAAAAACCAGTGAAAATATATTAAACCCTATTTTTTAATCGACCGAATAATTTTGTGCCATGGTTGAATGAAACTAATGAAAAAACCTCTTTGATACTTTATGAAATGCGAAAATTTATCTTATGTTTTTTAAAAGCCTTATCTTATATTTTTTATATGTTAAGATTTGTTTTTGTTATTTTTTAGTTAGATAAAATTCATATCTCGATCTATTTTTTTAATCACACAATGTATATCGAAAAGAAAAAAAAACAAAGAAAAAAATTATAGGCAAAAAAATAAATTTATGAAGGCGTTGAAATTTGGAATGACAAAATGAGTCACTTATGTAAGTGCAAAGCTTCTACATAAACTTTTTTAGAAAAAAAAAATAATACTTTACGTAAATAGTAAACTTAGAAAAAAAAAATAAAGAGTAAGGGGTTGGAAAAAAAAAAAAGCTAATAAGTTTTGAAACAAAACTAAGTGTTACAGTTTATGATTAATGATCATTAATGATTGATGGATTTATAATAAACGTTATTTTACTTTTTCAGAACATTAAAAAAAGACGTAAATTGCAGTCACCATTCTCATGGTTTTGCACTAATTATAGAAATGGCTAGCATCTACATCTAATCATGTGATTATCATTTATAAATATGATAATCTTCAATTAATTGTATATATTTTACCAAATTTTAAAGAATCCTGTAATAAATTTTTAATTACATTTTAATAGTTTTTCTAAGAAAACAAAAGGTCATATTAGTAGGTTAGAAACAAGTTGTCCACATCAATTACATTCAAAGAGATTTCTAAATGAAATGCTCATTAATTGTCAATGTTGATGCCTGAGATCAGCACAACATTGCGTGTAGGGTGCATGGTGGTCAAGTTTCTTGTTCTACCTAGCTCCGTCTGGTTTGGTCGGATTTGCAAACAAAGGGAAGGCCTCAAAGTAAGGGGAAATAAGTGTGGTGTCTGCCAAGAGCACTTTGATGCTCAAGTCAGTGTTCTGACTAGGAAGGGCAAAAAGAGTGATAAAGTAAGCAAGGGAAGAATGCTTGTACCTCTGTGATAGAGTTGATGCTCCTATTTATATAGTTTAGCTTAGATCCAAGTATGGACAGGGTTTAGGCCGTGACCCGGGTGTCCAGCAACAGGTGTCACGATCTTTGAAGAAGGAGGATTGCCCAATGAAAGTTGAGATAGTGCCATGTGGTGGTCTTTGGGTATGATCTGCTACTATGTGATTTGGTTTTGATCCGACCATCTTGCCAGTTGGGTTGTTCTTCATGGTTGCTTTGGCCAAGTCGGATTGATCTGGTTAGACTGATCCTAGTTGGATAGATCCTGGTCCTGGTCGAACTGATCTTGGTTGGACAGATCTTTGTCAAACAGATTCTGGTCCTGGTCAGACAGCTCCTAGTCGGACGAAATCCAAGTTAGATAGATCCTGGTCGGACAGATCCTAGTTAGATAGAATCCTAGTTGGACAAATTGATCCTAGTCAAACGGATCTTGTCGGACTGATCATGCTCCTGGTAGGACAGATCCTAGTTGGACTGATCTTGTCCTAGTCAGACGGATCTTGGTCCTTTTTGGATTGGACCTTTTTGGCCTAATAGATGGCCTTTTTGGATTGGTCTTCTTAGCCAACCTAGTTAGGTGCTTAGTTTAAAAAGGGAATAGACTTTAGACTATTTTTTATGAAGATTTACCCTTGAAAGTAGCCCCCTAGACTTTAGTGATAGAGGTCATCAACACCAAAGTCTTGATGTCAACAGGAAATTTTTTTTGTGATTGTATCCAAATAGTTGGTCTTAGGCATGGTTGGCTTTCTTTAGGACTTTTTGTCCTAGACCTAGTTGTCCTAGTCTTCTCTAGTTGGCTGTAGCCTTCTTGGGCCTAGTTGGACTCTTTATCGGACCTGCAACCTTTTTGGACTCTTTGTCCTCAACCTAATTGGCCATAGCTAGGACTTGCTTTTTCTGGTCGACCGTAGCCTTCTTGGACTTGGTCGGACTGTTCGTCCTAAACTTGAGGTCTCTTTGTCAATTATAGACTTCTTGGACTCTTCGTCTTGAATCTATTTAGACAGATCTTGGACTTGGTCTTCTCTAGTAAGCCATAGCCTTCTTTAACTTGGTCAAACACTTCGTCCTAGACCTGAAGTCTCTTTGTTGGCTATAGACTTCTTGGACCTAGTCGGACTCTTCGTCCTAGACCTGAGGTCTCTTTATTAGCCATAAGCTTTTTGGACTCTTTGTCCTAGACCTGGTTGGCTGTAGCCAACACTTGCTCTTCTTTGGTCAGCCGTAACCTTCTTAGACCTAAAGTCTCTTTATCAGTAGTAGCCTTCTTGGACTCTTTATCCTGGACCTAGTCTGTAACGCTCCCTTTACGGACGTCATAGAGATCGTTACTTTCATTTCGTAATGTTTTTATTTATAAGATAAACTATTTAATTAAAAAAGTAATTTGAAAACATGACCCAGGATCCATGCGTTTGTTTTTAATATATTTATATATATACATCAATGTATAACTTATATTGCTCAATTATAAACACCCATTAAATAGTTTATCAATATCAAAGTAAACTGAACAAACTTTTAAAAACATCTTTAAAATCCATATACACAGTTCGGCAGGCCGAACTTTAGATTTCGACTGGCCAAAGCTGTCCGGCAGTCCGAAGGTCAACCTTTGGCAGGCCGCCTGAGGCTTTGCAAAATAGGGTTTTAAAATCAACAGGATCGACAGGCTGATACTTGCCAATTGGCAGGCCGATTAAAGTTCTTCGACAGTCCGACCAGTAACGGTCTGCAGGCCGAACGATTAAAAGAAAAGATTAGAAATTAATTTTTGAACAAGTTCCAAAACTTCAAGGTACGAAAACAATAAACAAACTAAGAGATGAAACATAAAAATAAACATAGTTCCAAAATTTTAAAACTTCTTTCTTTCATGGCGTCTTCTGTTTGCAATTCATTTCCCTTGGTTCACACGCCCGTCTGGGTCCTCCACCTAGTCCATAACTCTCTTACCCTTATCTGCAACATGATGTAAAATTGAATAAGCTAATGCTTAGCAAGTACTTTTAAATCTCACAACTTAAAACATTTTATGAACATCATCATCATCATCATAATAGTGCACTAGGCACTTTTTCATAAGGAGCATATCTTTCATTACATTGTCCATATTAAAACTTTGTTCATTTTATCTTAAGGGCTCAAGTGTTGCACCATAACATCATCATCATAGGTGCACCGTCATGAGAAGAGAAGGGTAGCTAATCCCAAACCAAACATGACATCATATCATATCATATCATAACTTAACATCATCATTGGGTGTGCAACACTTATTTAGGTGATACATATATACATATTTATACTTTCATGCTTTGAAAAACATTATCATCAAAACATGCATAAACTTTCATGACTTAAAAACTTCATAATAATACTTCATGAAAACTCATCATGAAAAATCATCATAAACCATCATGAACATAGATTTCAAACTTTTCATAAAACTCATACTTTTCATAAAATTCATCATGTTTCAGGTGAGAATGTACTTTCCTCAATAAGCTTACTTAACCTTAACTTATAGGTGACGACGCCACAGTCTCGATGTGCTCACTTCTCATTGTGTTCATGTCATACATTCATAAAATGGCAATTAACATTTATTTTCAATGAATTAATCCCACAACTTAACATCCATTTCATATAACATCACATATACATTTATTTCATAAAACATACATTTACAACATATTTCATTAACTTTAAAACATTTAAATAAAACTATCAACATAATTGCATTTCTGACTTACAAGAATTCAAAATTTAATAATTTGACATACACACATAATTAGAGCACCAAATTTTGCAAGAACAAAGTTAACATATATACACATTACCATGATTTTTCTTTAGTCTCAAAAATTTCATTTGGAATCTAAAACAAGTCATGTAACATTCAACATAAAATCTGCCAGCAACAGTTACGCAGTGAACAATTCTTAACTCAGGTCCATTTATCACATTTTCATGTCATAGAAATATCTACAAAAATTAACACATATAATAGACACATAGAGCTATAACATATCCAAAAATCACCCATAAATAAATTCCTTGCAGCTCAAACCGTGCATTAGAAGGCAGAGACAAAACTAGCCATAAATAATTTAGACATTGAGTTACATGCAATAATTAGTGCCAAACAATTAAAATAAATATATTTAGACCTCAAAATTCATATGACATCATATTGACATAAAATTACCGTAGAAAAATAATTCTCATCACCAAATAAAATTATTAAGTCATTCAAAAACTTCATCCAACAACAATCCCTCAATTCATTGATAAAATAGTTCTAAAAACCTAGTCTTAATGAAAATTTTACTACACATAAAATATTATTCAAATCATCACCAAATTTTATAGTCCATAATTTAACATATACATGAATATATTCACCAAATTTCGTGAAAAATAACCTTCATTTGCAATAAGAACAACATCCTTACATTTGTGCAACACAACCGATTAGCAACAATTCATTATGAGGTGTAGAGCGTAAACATTTAATATCTCAGCCTACATAACACCAAATGGCACGAAATTTGGAGTAACATCACAGCATATTCATGAAAATCATATTAAAATTTTAGAGCAAACGGAAATTTGTAGGCAAAGATATAAGGGTTGGAACATAAAGACAATACAACGTTACTGTATAGCATAAATCAGCAGTGAGCGGCAGAGAGAAAAAAATTCATATCTCAGCATAGAAAAATCCATTTTTTTGAGGGTTAGTACATAAAACATACATGAATAACATATTAAAACGTCAGAGCAAAACAAAATTTGGAGAGAAAGATATGGCATCCGAATTCAGGAGAAGAAATACTAAAAAATGAATTCTTACCTTAATACGATTTCTTCTCAAAACTCCTTCGAATTCACCCAAGAGAACAATGTTTTTTTCAATTATTTGCAACAAAAATTTAACGGAGGAGAAAGGGTGGAGTAAGACATGAAAAGGGAAAAGAAAAGAAAAAAAAAGAAAGCAAAGATATCTGAGAGAAATTTTGCGAGAGAGAGAACGAGTTCTTTTTTTTTTTAATTGTGAAAATGAAATTCAAAATAAGGAAAACTCATCTTTTTAATACTAATCATAATTTTTGATTAAAATCAAGGAAAAATTCATAGGAAAAATGGAGAGGATTGAGGAAAAAGTCAAAGCTTCCAAGAATGGTTCAAGTTACCATATTTTGCCTTTTCAAATGAGGAAACTTATCAATTAATTTCAATCAATCAAAAGTCAAATGTTTAATTTCCTAAAATGAGGAAAATTACTCCAAAAATATGCTAATCAGTCAAAAATCATCATTAAATATATACATCGTAAATAACATGAACACTTGAGCACATCAATTTGACGTGACCGTCAACTGTTATAACACTTAAGTAAAATGGTTAGCACCATATATCATAACATATATCATAAAATGATTACTTAACGTCGTTACTAAAATGACATAATCCGTTACATAAAAATTGACGGGTGTTACGTAGTCAGATGGATCTTAGACTTAGTATTCTCTAGTCGGATGTTGCCTTCTTAGCCCTGGTTGGACTGTTCATCCTGGATCTGAGGTCTCTTTGTTGGCCACAACCTTTTTGGACCTGGTCGGACTCTTCGTCCTAGACCTAAGGTTTCTTTGTTGGACATAGTCCTTTTGGTCTAATGAATCCTAAACTTGGTCGGCTGAATCCTAGACCTAGTCTTCTCTAGTTAACCATAGCCTTCTTGGACCTGGTTGGACTCTTCGTCCTAGACCAAAGGTCTCTTTGTTGGCCCTCTCGAGAATGGTTAGGAGGAGAGACGAGGTTGCTTAAAAGACGCAGTGCCCTCCTTCTAGCGCCAGATGTTGATGCCTGAGATTGACACAACACCGCGTATAGGGCGCATGGTGGCCGGGTTCCCTATTCTACCTAACTCTGCCTGGCTTGGTCAGAACTACAAGAGAAGGGAAGGCCTCGGAGTCAAGAGATGCTTGTGTAGTCTCTACCAAGGGCACTTTGATGCTCAAGTCAATGTTTTGACTGAAATAAGCTAAGGGAGAGGTAGAGTAGGCAAGGAAAGAATACCTGTACCTTTATAGTAGAGTTAATATTGTTGTTTATAGAGTTTAGCTTGGATCCAGCTGTGGACTTGTTGGACATATATGCCCTATGGAGTACAAAATGTAATATAGCTTTTGGAGACATTTTTATCAATAAAGAATTTATTTATTATTAATATACTAAATCTTGTCCTTTTTATGTTTATATTTGCTAAATGTATGTTAAGCAAACAAAAATCTAAGATTGTTAGTCTAAACCTTTAAGAATTGGGCGTATGATAGACAAATTATGCGAAAGACACGATTCTTAAGGTGACGGTCTAAATCATAAGATCTGCAATCAATGAAATAAAGTTATGCGCTTTATTCATGCAAAGATTATTATGTTGTCTATATCCCTAATGGGAGATAGTTTGTCTTGACCATTGGAGGTGGACTTACCTTCAGAGGTGGACTTACCATTGGAGGTGGACTCTGTCAATAGAAACATTGGCACATTGTCATAGGTGATAGTGTGTTGGATTGGGACATAAAGTGAATTGATTTGGATTAATAATTCTATCTCAGCAAATCGATTCACTTTAAACAACCATATGTATTGTATCTTAATCTTGAGATGAATAATGGGCTCGTTGTCTTGACTTGTGTCTTTTGATGTACCAAAGGGTGACATCTATATTTTAACAGCAGTACGCATACCGGTACATTAGAGGCATGACTCTTTATAACGTAGACTTGTTATTCATAGATATGGAATCCATAGCTCCTCTTTAGGAGTAGTTGATATCCTCTTATATGCGTTATCCTATAATTGAAAAACAGGAGCACTCAACCATTTAGATACATAGGTGTAACCGAATGGTATACCATCTTTGGATGGTAAGTTTTTCGATGGTGAAATAATAGAACGTAACATAAAAATAAATGGGAAGGTAAGACAGAATTTATCCTTAAGCTGATTATAGATAATCCTATAGGGATACGATAGATTATGATATGTCATGGAGACTTAGCTATACAGGCTTTGTAATTCCATATAATTCAAGAGTGCAACTCTAAGCTTTTAGTGGAGTAGCGTTAGAGTTGATAAATTATGAAATGTATATCTGGGATATTGGGTTTCATAATTATCAAGAGCTTGAACTATATAGGCCCATCAGGTCTATTTTGCTAGCTCATAAAATCCTGTAATGATATGTCATGATTTTCTAATAATTGGTGACTTGTGTCAAATTATCAGATTGGCTGAAATTTAATAAGATCAGATAATTCATGTCTATTTATCGATTGAATTAATTTTATGAATAAATTAATTCAAACTAAACTTGTTGAATTATCGGGATCAGATAATTCATGTCTGTTTATCGGTTGGATTAATTTTGAATAAATTAATTCAAGATATACTTGTTGAATTATCAAGAATATTTATTTTCCTAGAGATTATCTAGATATGATTGTTTTATTTGGATAACTTCTCTATTGGGTTATTTGAATTAAAACTAAAGCTCTAAAGAATCTCAGGTGAGAAATAAAGATTCACTAGATCATTTATCGAAAGTTTGGCATGTCAATCTTTAAGTTTGGCTTGCCGATAGAGGAGGTTCGACAAGCTGATCTGCCAATTCGACCTGCCGATAGAGCGATGAAAAGATTACGTGTTTTCACGCAGATTTTATCAGATATTGATCTTGATTTCATTCTAATTCAAATTTTTGAGGCCTTATCTAATAAGGACTGACTCTTGGGCCCAACCTTTATAAAAAGGGGAGTGAGACTCATTGTTTTCAAGATCAGTTAAGGAATCTAGAGTAAGACTCTGTTGGTGAGACTCTGCAACTCTCTAGAGAGCTGTTGTTCACAAATCACGAGCTATAGCTTTGAGTATTTCTCAATTAATTAGAAAAAGAGTTGCTTGGTGGAAGAGTTGTACGAGTGTGCCCACACACACACCGGTCGTGGATAGAGAATAGCAAAGAAGAGTAATTGGTTGAAGCTATTTTTGAATGTTACTTCTCTTCATAGACTGCTAAGCTTTTCTGCATTTATGAGGTTAGTATGATCTGGTTAATTAATGCATATAGCGTGTCAAATTTGTGTTTTAGAAAATACTCTGATATAAAAATTTTTAAATTTTGTTGCGTACTATTTTTTCAACCATTGGTATTAGAGCCTAGGTTTTTACATAAATTTACAAGTTTGTAATCATGCTATACGTATAAATTTTGTGATCATGATCTCTCCTATGCTTGAATTTAATTTTTTAGAGAGTTGGCACTCTAGGATTTCTATATATTTATATGTTTTCATGGATTATATGGTAAATGTTTATTAATTAATGATGTTTGATTAAATTATTATTTAATCATTAATTAATTAATTAATTAATACTGGTTATGGTTCCTTAGAGGTTAGAATGTGTATCTAGGTTTTTCATGTATTACATGGTAGACTATTATCTCTGTCTAGGAATTATTTTTTAATTTTAAATTTGTAAGAATTTTGTAATCAAATAATTGTTCGAAGAAGACGGATCTAGAAGATAGATGATAGCGTTTCCAGGAATTTCTTGAGTCTTTAACTTTATGCTTTTGAATTGTTGAAAATAAAATTGGGGCATTATCAGCAGTCAAATTATGGTTAACCAAGTAGTTTGACATGAAGGACTTGGGTGAGGCTAATTTTATTCTCGATATCCAACTCTTTTAGGATAGGAAATACAAAATGATAGCTTTGCCCCAGGCCAACTACATAGATAAGATTCTCAGGAGGTTTGCAATGCAAGATTCCAAGAAAAGTGGGCAACCATCTAGGTCTGGAATTACTCTTTCTAAAAAAGACTCTATAAAGTTTAAGGAAGAAAGAGAATACATGAAGAAGGTGTCTTATGCTTTAACAGTGGGTAGTCTCATGTATGCCATGCTTTGCACACGACCGGATATTTGTTATGCGGTTGGGATTGTAAGTCGATTTTAGGCAAATTCGGGACCGAACCATTGGGTTACAGTCAAACATATTTTCAAGTACCTAAGAAGAACTCAAGGGTATATGCTTGTGTATTTGGGTGAGGACTTAACTCCTCTAGGATACATTGATTTGGATTTCCAATCCTATCTGAATTCTAGATGATTGACTTCAGGCTTTGTGTTTACTTTGGGCGACGGTGCCATCAGTTGAAGAAGTGTAAAGCAAGATTGCACTTCGGATTCAACAATGGAGACCGAGTATGTGGCAGCTAGTGATGCTTTGAAAGAAGCAATGTGGCTCCGTAAGTTTCTTGGGGATCTTGAGGTAGTTCCTGATATGCATAAGGAGGTATTACTATACTATGATAACAGTGTGGCGGTAGCTAATACTAAGGAACTAAGATTTCACAAGAAGAGTAAGCATATTGATCGAAAGTATCATGTGATAAAGGACTTCGTAGAAGGTGGGCATGTCGCTGTGTGCAAAATTATGTCAGAAGACAATTTAGCTAATCCATTCACGAAGACACTTACTGAGAGAGTCTTCAAGAGGCATGTGAAAGCTATGTGGATGCGAGATTTGTCATATTTACTCACTTAGTGTAAGTAGGAGATTGTTGGACATGTATGCCCTAAGGAGTAAAAATGTAATATGATTTTTGAAGACATTTTTATCAATAAAGAATTTATTTATTATTAATATACCAAATCTCATCCTCTTTACGTTCATATTTGTTGAATGTATGTTAAGCAAATAAAAGTCTAAGACAGTCAGTCTAAACCTGTAAGAATTGGGCATATGATGGACAGATTATGCAGAAGACACGATTCCTAGGGTGACGGTCTAAATCATAAGATCCATAATCAAGGAAATTAAGTTGGGTGCTTTATTCATGCAAAGATTGTTATGTTGTTTCTATCCCTAATGGGAGATAGTTTGTCTTAATCATCGGAGGTGGACTCCGCGAATAGAAATATTGGCACATTGTCATAGGTGACAATGTGTTGGATCATAACATAAAGTAAATTGATTTATATTAATAATTCTGTCTCAGCAAATTGATTCACTTTAGACAATCATATGTATTGTATCTTAATTCTGAAATGAATAATGGGCCCATTATCTTGACTTATGCCTTTTAATGTACCAAAGGATAATATCAACATTTTAATAGTGGCACGCATGCCGGTACATTGGGGGTATGATTCTTGATAGCATAGACTTGTTTTTCATAGATATGGAATCTATAGCTCCTCTTTATGAGTAGTTGATATCCTTTTATATGAGTTATCCTGTAATTAAAAAACTGGAGCACTCAACCATTTGGATACATAGGTGTAACCGAATAGTATACCGTCTGTGGATGCTAAATTTTTCGATGGTGAAATAATGGAATGTAAGATAAAAAAAAAAAGGAAGGTAAGACAGAATTTATCCTTAAGCTGATTATGGATAATCCTATGGGGATACGATACATTATGATATATCATAGAGACTTAGCTATATAGGCTTCGTAATTTTATATAGTTCGAGAGTACAACTCTAAGCTTTTAGAGGAGTAGCGTTACGGTTTATAAATTATGAAATGTATATCTAGAATATTGGGTTTCATAATTATCAGGAGCATGAACTATATTGGTCTATTAAGTTTCTTTTGCTAGCTCATAAAAATCCTGTAATGATATGGCATGCTTTTCCAATAATTGGTGACTTGTGTCAAATTATCATATTAGCTAAAATTCGATAGGATTAGACTATTCATGTCTGTTTATCGAATGAATTAATTTTGTGAATAAATTAATTCAAGATAAATTTGTTGAATTATCATAAATATTTATTTTCCTAGAGATTATCTACATATGACTGTTTTAATCTTATAACTTCTCTATTGGGTTATTTCAATTAAAACTAAGGCTCTATCCCAAGGATCTTGGGTGGCAAAACGTGATCTTTTTATCGCTCGGTCAGCAGACCAAGCGATAAAAAGATCGTGTGTTTTCACACAGATTTTATCAGATATTGATCCTAATTTGATTCTGATTTGAATTTTTGAGACCTTATCTAATAAGGACTAACTCCTAGGCCTAACCTCTATAAAAAGGGCAGTGAGACTCATTGTTTTTCAAATCAATTAAGGAATCCAGAGTGAGACTCTACTGCTAAGACTCTACAACTCCCTAGAGAACTGTTGTTCACAAATCGTGAGCTATAGCTTTGGGTATTTCTTAATTAATTAGAAGAAGAGTCGCTTGGTGGAAGAGCTGTACGAGTGTGCCCATACACACTCCAGTCATGGATAGAGAATAGCAAAGAAGACTAGTTGGTTGAAGCTCTTCAAGAATGATACTTCTCTTCATAGATTGTGAATCTTTTCTGCATTTATGAGATTAGTATGTCTGGTTAATTTATGCATATAGCGCGTCAAACTTGTGTTTTAAAAAATACTCTGATATAAAAAATTTTGAATTCTACTACGTACTATTTTTCTAACAGGACCAGGCTTGGCCCGTGACCTAGGTCTCCAGTGACAGGTGTCACGACCTCCGAAGAAGGAGGATTGCCCAACGGAGGGTTGAGATAATGCCACATCGTAGTCTTTGGGTATGATCCACTACTACGTGATCTAGTCAGGATCTGACCATCTTGCCAGTAGAGGTTGTTCTTCATGCTTGCTTTTAGTTAGGTCAAATTAATCTAGTCAGGCTGATCCTGGTTGGACAGATCCCGGTCCTGATTGTACTGATCCTGGTCAGACGGATCTTGGTCAGACGAAACCCTAATTAGATGGATTGATCTTGGTTGGCTGGATCCTAGTCGAACAGAATCTTGGTTGGACAAATTGATCCTAGTCGGATGGATCTTAGTCAGACTAATCATGGTCCTGGTAGGACATACTCTGGTTGAACAGATCCTGGTCAAACTGATCTTATCCTCATCGAACATATCTTGGTCGGATAGATCTTGGACCTAGTTAAATGGATCCTAGAAGAACGGATCCTAGTCCTTTTTGGATTAGACCTTTTTGGCCTAATTGACGACCTTCTCGAATTGGTCTTCTTGGCCATCCAAGTTGGGTGCTTAGTTTAAAGAGGGTATAGACTTCAGACAGTTTTCTCATGAAGATTTTTCCCGCAACAGTCAATATATTTTTTTGGTCAATTATTCTTTTCGTTACAACCGTCAGATTTATATTAATCAAAGACATAACTATTAGAGATGTATATGGATCTTATACAAATAGAATAAAAAATATATTTAAATATATATAGATATATATTATACAAGGGTGCATATTGGATCAAAAGTGGATTTTGATACTCGAAACCAATTTCAACTTAATCCAATTGAATTTTCAATTTTATAATCCAATCCAACTCTCATACATAGGATTAGAGGATTCCAATTTGGATATACAGACCTCATTAAAATTGATTACATTAAACCAATCACATTAGATAATTTGCTAAGTTTTTCATATACTTCGTCACGAAAGAGACGCTATTTTTCTCATCCTGCCAACTTGGTCAACCATAACGCAGCCACCTCATCCCTAACTTGATGAACAACAAAAGAATCTGTTCTTCACTCGGGGTACTTTGGAACAGATTAGGGATATTAATAATTAAATTCACACCTAAAAAGGATTTTACTACTTTTCCTTCATAAATTGTGTTGCTCGGCGTCCAAAATTTAATTGGGAAAATTTGCATGAGATATTCTCATAACTTGAAGGAAACGATACATACAAATAGAAGTTTGGGCGACTTGAAAATCAAGTCAAAATTATACATTATTTATTTAAATTTTTGTCCATATTTTTGTAGTAAAATGCTTTCATCTGAAAGCCAAACGCTGATTAAACGACATAATTGTCACCGCCTTGTTCTTCATACAATAACGAGGATCCCACTAAATCCTGCCAGCTAAAACTAAGTTCAAAACCATTTCTAATGTAAATGATAATGCTAATGTTTAGAGGTTTTAAACAAAACAACTTGACTATTTAGTACATGCCAAAAGAAAGAAAAAATAAAAATATGAGAAATTGTAGTAAATAGTTGATTTTCAAAGGTGATTAGTAAATTATGTCAAATGTTTTAAAAAAGTGGAGTAAATAGCATATTTAAGTTATATCCGCATTTTATATGTTATTAAAAATTCAAAATACCCCTAGATTTGTTTTTTTTTTTTTTTTTCCTTTTCCTTTTTCCCTTTGCTCCTTCGTCTCTCTGTCAACTCACCACCTCTCTCTCCCCTCTAAATCATATCTTCTCTCTTCTCTGTCTGACCACCTATTCGTCATTCAACTACAGTTCTGACGGTGTAGGTATGTGGCATTATCTGTCACTGGCAATAACCATTACCTCCAAGGGTTTGATGAGCGTAGGCTGCACTTTCATTTTCAATGGCGACGAAGGTAGCCTAAGATTACAGGTGATGAATCAACCACAGAGCAACGAAGAACGACTTCATGGAGAAAATCTACAAGCCCATGTCGGAGAACGAATTTGTCATCTTAAAATCTCATATCTTAGATCCGTGACAAGTTCTTTTTTGTTTTCTAGTTCATATCTCAGATATGTTGATCTTCGGCTGAGATCGTGAGTTTGTAACTCTATTTGGTGGCAGAAATGGTGGAGATCTGATGTGACGATAGCTAAGCCTTGTAGATCGGACAATGACGAGGTTTTTTGAGGGGGCATCGTTATTAGATGGCGGCGACATGTAGGCGAAGCGACTACACAACGACATGCGTAGTGAGGAATGTGGCAATTCTTGTTCTGGCCAAAAAAAAAACTATGTATCGTTTATCTTTTTTCATTTTGCTATGAAACTATCGCTGTGAATAACAATGTTTCATTTAAAAAGAAGATAGAGACTGTCTTGGTCCAATGTATGAGGTTTTTTTTTTTAGTGTTGTGAAATTTTGTATTTTCGGTGTCGTTGATTTTAGACGATGTCACTGGTAAATTTTTATATTTACGTATAAATATTGTATTTATCTGTAAATATTATATTTTTTGGCCACTAGTTGTTTGGTAAAGTCATCATTAAATTTTTTTGTTTATATGTAAATACAATATTTACTTATAAATACTGTATTTTTCAACAGTCAGTGGTCCAATAAAGTGTAAATTTTTGTATTTACATATTGATACGATATTTCCCAGTCGACATACCAGTAAATTTTTATATTTACATATAAATACAGTATTTACATGTTAATATGGAATTTTTGGGATCTACCAAGTTTGTCGGTAAATTTTTAAATTTACATGTAAATATAATATTTCCCGACCGTCACGTGATATTTCCAATAGCAACAATAATCGGCAACTTCGTCGGTAAATATTTTCATTATTTGGAGAGATAGTATTACCATGTACTTCAAGTATTTCTCAATCACTACTGATGCCGACTAGGGAGTAGGGTGAGAGATGCAGAGAAGAAAAAAGTAAAGGTATTTTGAGGCTTTTGTTTTTAATTTCTCATGAGATATTCTTCAATCTCTCATTATATGTTATTTATTACATATTTTGAAATCATATAACATTATTTACTAAGTTTTAATGAAAATCTTCTATTTTGCTCTCTCTCAAAAAGTATCTTGACGACTCGGGCCGATCCATTAATATAGTGGACCTATGCGGGTTAAGCCAGCTGCATGTTTCATGTATAAGATATATTAAAAAAATAAAAAGACCATATGTGTCAATCCACAAACCTAGACCAATCCAACTCGATGGGCCACAGCTCGTGTAGCCTGTTCCACATTTACAACTCTACTAATGTTATTATTGACCCCTAAATGTGTGGAAACAACATATTTTATAAGTTATTTTCTTTTGTACTCTATGCATAATGATACTTCAAATGTTATGACTTTTTTAAAAAATTATTTTGTCACACATTTAAAAAATATGTTTATACATGAGATAACCACTCATTGCATATTTAAATTATGTCACACTAAAAATGTATGCATTTATAAAAGGTGGATTTCAAAAGTACATTTATGAAAAGACCCCTATTTAAGAATAATTAAATTTCAGATGTTATAAAAGTAAACTTTTGAATTTTAAAATAATTTAAAAATGACAATGATATAATGTTAAAAAATAGGGATATTTATCTTTCTATACCATCTATTTGAGGTTAATTGAAAAACTATACTTTTAGTTTTTTATTTTATTAAATATATACCTACATATTAGATTTAATGCACAAATTTATATCTTACCTCAATCAATAGTTAATTTTGACCTCTAAAATGACCAAATTATCATTTACTAAATTATAAAAAACTAAAACTTCAAAAAAAAAAAATACCAATAAAAACAAGCAAAACACCTTTTTTGAAGATATTTTATACATTTTTTAGGGCAAAAGCCTTAGTAAAAGTTTTTTTGTTTGAAGTTTTTGAAGTTATCTTATTTTTTATTCTGAAGGTATTTTGATAATTTTTAAGTCAAAATTAAAGATTGATTGGATAAAAATATAAATGTCATCAAATCTAAACTAAAGGTATAAATTTAATAAGTTTAAAAACTAAATTTATATTGTTTGAATACGTCTAAAATTTAAGATATAAAAAGATAAATAACCTAAAAAAAAGAAAAACTATAGCTGCTAATAATCAAATGTTAAAATTTAACATGCACGCTATTGAATGTCAAATTTATGCATATGCCAAGTTTATCACAAAATTATAAAAAATTTAATATTGACACTAATTTGGAATTTCCCAGGAAGATACTCCAACTCCATAGAGCATATTATGAAAGATTATGAGATGAGAATGCAACGTTGTTTTCTTACAAAAGTAATAAATACATAAACTTTCTTTTTTGCTTGAAAAATACATGAACTTTGTTACACAAAAAATAGATGACCTTAAACTACTAAAATAAAAAAACATACTCCTCTTTAAAAATGTGTAGTTTTATTAGGTATTGTGATGTTAATGTAAATGTTAATCAGTCAAACTTCCATCATTTTACCCTATCATCGGTATTGCTCAGTCCCTTCTATAAATAAACCAGCAATAAAAAACATGCCCCTAGACAACCTAATCCAACAATATGAAGTGCATAAGCAGGAGATGTGCCACATTAATCAGCAACTCTCCCCAAAGCTTTTCCAGTCATTCCCTGCAGTCAATTTTTCTTTACAGATAAAATGCCAAAGATTCAACCATCATTAAATCGTCCATCCCGTTCCCCAACCCCTTTTATTTTCCTTTTTTGGTTGACCGTCGTCTGGAACGATTCAATCTCTTACTAAAAACTTTTCTTCCTGATAAACAGATGCAACGAATATCTACCACTTGGCAGAATAAACTTTCCGAAGAACCCCTCGTGTTCTTGTTCTTTTCTTTTCCACTTGTAAAAGAAAGTTTTCCACGATTTCTTCTTCCATTTTCTCATCCTTTTCCTTCTTTTCCATGACTGGAACAAGCGTTTCCATAAGCTGCAATTGAAATAACCCGTAAGAAAAAAAAAATGGCAAAAGGGACAAAAAGACATCTTTTTACAAAAAAAAAGTAAGAAGGGAAATAAAGTCAGCTATTTCACTGTAATTACAAAGTTGAAAAAGATTAGAATAAATAACTATAACAGCATGATGTAGTCGCAGGTTTAAATGTTGCGATCTAGAGTTCGAGTCTCCCCACCACCAATTTGGAGGGGAAAAATCTATTATAGAGGAGTGTTTATGGCTGACCAAGCTAACATTGACCATGAGGCGTTCAAGATCCAGGAATTCATGAAATTTGTCTGGTCCCCGAACTAGACTATCCACTACCAAAATAATAATATCTAAATTCTCAGAATGTAGATCCATAGTTGTCATGTCAAATCGATTTTCCAAAAAACCCACAAGAAACCTTCACTTACACAATAATATGAACACAGCAATACGCAATAGCAGTTAGATTTTTAATCAGAGCAGTTGTTTAACCAATCATTTGGTCAAACACACTCGACAGATTAAGGTATACATCGACTGCTAGCAAGTATATTAAGAAAACTACTCAAAACACACATAAAAGACGAACGTGCAAATTTACCAGGTAATTTGAACTCAATATGGAACAATGACAATTGCTGTGGGAAAAATTCCTAGATTCTTTCCGTGTTTGCTGACCTATTTATAGGCACACACTCTCCGCTGGTATTTGGTTATTGTACCAAATAATCAATTCTACGAATAATTTCAGTTTCGAAATTACTTCCAAACAAAATTGCACAGCATGGAAAAAGAGAAAATACATGTACTTGCATATCACGTTGTAATTCAAGTACCTTAAATTACATAAATTTAAAAGCGAGAAGAAAAAAAAAATCAATCCACATAAAAATAAAAAAATATATTTAAAGTAAATGCAAGTCCCAAATAAAAATTAGCATGCATTCAGTCAGCTTAAGTCTTACTCCCAAAATAAAGCTCAAATTCCAACTTTATCAACATACTTTAACTTGACAATACACGGATAGAGTGGGTATGTGAGAAATTTCTTTTTACCAAAGCGAAAAGGAAGACAAACAGAGGCAATTTTATCAAAAAACTGAAGAAATTATTCTTGGTGACTTTGTTTATCCTAAACTAGTTATCAGAACACTGGAATCTGGATAAGTGGTAACCCCACACCAGCATGTCAAGGTTTAAAAGTGAATTTCTAGAGTTGTAAGACTTGAGAAAGTTCAAAACGAATTATGCACATTTATTTAAGTAAAAGAAAATATCCTTAAAAGCAACACTGTTCAGTTACTAGCACACATACACTAAAAGAGAATGAGAGAGAGAGCATAAATAAAATTTCAAAGAGTAGTGTGAGCTAGTAAAACAACAGATTTTCAATTAAGATTATGCTTATAAAATTTGGTCGCTGCATCTCCACTTTAAGGGGACTTTAGTTGAATGGGAACACCGCTAGATAGAAGGAAATGGTAGTTCCTATCGAATTCCCATTCTGTTAGATATATCCTATCCATTCCCTCAAATTCGTGGAATCGCATTCCTTACTAAATTGCAGTGTATCCATTCACTTCCACCATCACACTAAGATCATGATAATCCAAATTCCAATTTTCAACATAGCAATACCTGAACTGATACCATAGTAAATTCAAGTTTAGGTCCAATTTTGATTTCATTTCTATCAGATTTCAATTTCATTACTTCAACCCAAAACCATCCAATACTAATAGTTCTTAATGCACCATCCCTATCAATGCTTTTGGCAGAGGCTCTACTTGTAGCAAAAAGGAGAAGTAGAAGAAAAATTCAAAAGTTAAAACAAAATCTAACTTTAACGTTTGTGCAAAGTACTTGTATGTGATCGTTTGTGCAAAGTACTTGTATGTGGTTTTACCAAACACACTATTTGCATCATTTTGTTTTAACAAGAAACTTTATATTGATGAGATAATATGTACCATGGAAAGAGGAAAAGGTTTCCTCAACACAGAAAGGCTACACTATTTACATCATGTTACGTCCAAAAGACTTTTGGGGACGCTAAAAACAATACCAAGTTGGCCACCTGCATGGCTTATGCACTTACTTTGCCATTGGTGCATGGGATTCTAAACTTCTATTAATGTTGACCTGGTGTTTTAGTTATATTTTCCTAGGCCATTCTGAGGACTTCCAGTTACTATCATACCGACACTAATAAAACGCTCTGTAACCAATGGGGATTCTTAACATCCATTCATGCCTATCTTGTAATCTTTTTTTTTTCTTTTCCCCTCCTTGGTGTAAATGGTGCATTTCATTTTTCTGTGTTGCTTACACCACACGCACACTTATGCATGCAGATCCAGATGAAGAATAAAAGACAAATATAGTGGATAAAAAATGAAAAAAAAAAAAAAATACTGTAGTATGTAGTTAAGAAAACAAAAAACACACAATGCTTACCTGTTTAAACCTCTCCTTCTTCCGCTCCGCCTGCATAAATTTTCAACTTAGAATATATTCTTCTCGGAACAGGATAATTTAAGCATGCAAAACAATGTCCCTGATATGCTCAATCAAGGCATATGTACTCAGAAGAAAGATATTTAGTTCACCATCTTATTCTCAAGTTTCATTTTTCTTCTTCTTTCTTTTCGTTGTGTGTGTGTAAGTCACAAGCTTCTTTTATTTGCATATATATTTTTTCCTTACAGATTGAACATTTTATCGAATTACATTAGCTTACCAACTTAAATATACTTTACCCAATCTGAACTTAAAACCAAACAATTTACATACAGACAAAGAAGAAGAACAAAGAGGATGCGTATGACAATGGAGAGGAAAAGGGAAAACAGACTATGGATGTTAATAAAATTGTAAATTTGTAACCAAAAGTTAAAACTTAAAAATAGATTGCCGTGTAATCCTTAAAACCATTGGCATTTTTTTATAAGGAAAAACACTTTACATTGATTAGAATCAAATACGAAGTTAAGAGGGCAAGAAGCCCTCAGGGAACAGAAAAAGCAAAATATAAATAAATAAATAATAAAAAATCAAAACAAAACAAAATAGAAAACTCGAAACAGCAAAATAAAACAAAATACATGGTAAAGTTACATTTTATACCTCTTCAGCCAATAATCGTGAATTCTCCTCTACCAGCTGTGTCATTAGAGATTCGAGCTCAACTGTGTAAGCCTGAAAATGGAAAGAGAATACAATTAACAATCATGTTCACTCATGAATGATATCAAAAAATTCATCTTGTTAGGGGAGAAAATAGCATTTATAAGTACATGAGAAAATCATTACTTGGTTGTGACAAAAGCATGCAACAAAGAGAAGATATATGATCTTTAATCCAAAATAGCACATCCCTTCTGATTCAAGGGGTTGAAAAATGCACATGCTACCACACCTAAGACCAACTCCAAAGCAAATATGCCAATGCTATATTCGGTACAAAAAAAGTGTGAAAATTAAATTTGATATCTTGTTCTCTTTTGAGCTCTAATGCAAACCACTGTTTCGAATGCTACATCTACTTTTTGTCATAAAGTTTAAGCTTTGAACTTGTTCCATTTTGAGCTCTAATGCGTACTTCTATTTCAAATGCTACATCTACTTTTTGTCATAAAGTCTATGCTTTGAAACTTCCATAAGTACGCTCTTAATTTGTAAACAATTAGAAAACGGTAAAATTGTAATGATTGATGAAAAAGTTATCACACCAACCAATAGCAACCAAATATCAAAATTTGACATATGATATACTTAATGCTAAATTTGGCACCAAATATAGCATATATCAAAGTTAGCACTGAAAATAACACTTCTTGCAAAGTGGATTTTCCTATACCAAGGCCAAATTTTGGTGTTGGCAAACATATGATATATTTAATGCTAAATTTAGCACCAAATATGGCATCTGCCAAAGTTAGCACTGATGACAACACTTCTTGCACGGTGGTTTTCCTAAACAAAGGCCAAAATTTGGTGTTGGCACAATAATGTGGATTAGAGATGCTCTAACACCCCTTATGACCAGTGCAATCGTGCCAACGCAGGAGTCCATTTCCAATCTAAAGGAAGACATCCAGAGAGCATCGGGGACTGGAAGATAACGGTGAAAGTACCCACACCTCCCTTTATCGTCAACAAAGAAAGTGCCAAATCCCTCAAAAGAAAGTCTAGATCCCCCTTTCCTAATTGGCTAAACCTATCATTGCAATAGCGAAATCGAATAATGGGACTTAGTAAGGTTTCTCATGTCTTTTCTTAATGAGTACATGTTGTATTCTAATTACCTTACATAAGGAAATCCTTAATATTGATAAACTCTTTGTATCCTATTAATGCATCTTAATTCAATCAATCCACCCTTCTTTCCTCTATCATAGAAGTTGACAATAAACTATAAATAGCAGTAGCCTCAACAATTCCCTCTTTTCAAGGCCGATTCACCTAATGCCATAGCTAATATCAAAACTCCAATCATAGCAGCCACACCTTCTTTTAAGGATTTGAAACCCCTCATCCAATCCATTCCCTCTTTTTATTTCTTTCCTATCAGATGACCACGGGTCATAAAATCCTTCCAATAATACCCTCACCTCTCTCCCTCCTTCCACTTTTCCCTCATTCCAAACAAACTCTTTGAGAAGGAGCAACAATTGAAATCTATTTTCACGACGTCTTACTGGCAACAATATAGAGAAAATGATAACAGAGTATATGGAACGTGCAATGTATTTTTGAAATCAGTCCAAATCTATCTTCAAGAATCAAAATGAAAACAAACACCCCACATTTCTGATGAAGCCAGATTTCACCTCTAATAATAATAATTTCTAAAAGCGTTGAATTTTGATTTTCTACTTTTCTCCCTACGCTTATTAAAAAATAAAAGGATCAATGAAGAACCATTTTCCCAAAAACCTGAAATGCTTTCACTAGGTAGTAGAGAAAATAAGCCAAAAGCACGCAAATATTTCTCTATTTGGTACAGATTCACTCCATCAGAAACCAATCAGACTTCGTCCATGAATCAAGTTAACAAAAAGGGGAAAAGATCACATAAGAAATTAAGAAGGTGCTGGAACAAATCCAAAAAGAAAATCCCTAATGAAACTCGCATGCTTTCACTTGGTATAAAACTTGAGCCAAAAGCACAAACTGTTTCCTCTCTTTTCTGGGGTTTCATTTTCTGAGAAACCAACCAGAATTCATCCGAATGACTGAATAATGGTTTAGTAATTTCTGACATGCAAAAATTTTTGACAAGACATTTGCAATTTGATCATCTAAGACAGTAATTGCTCCTGCAACTCTTTCCAGTTTCAGTTTCTCAGCATCCAAACAAAGTCCGAATATAATCAAAGCAAAATCCCCAAGGAAGCAAACCTGCTTGCGCTCCCTGGACCTGGCCGCGGACTCTCTGTTCTTAATCATCCTCCTCTGCTTCTGCTGCGTCGCCTTATCAAGCGGCTCCTCGACCACTCTTCTCTTTCCTCTCGACGCGGGCGCCCCTGCTCCACTTCCATTGCCGTAAACAACCATGGGAGCACCCTGGAACTGGCCGTACCCTGCGACCGGAACCCTAACGTCCTCTTCCCTCACGGCGCCATTCTTCGTCAAGAAATCCTCCAGCGTTATTGCGCCGCCATCTTCGCTGCAGCCACCAACGACTTCCGTCCTCCGATCGGTCCCGCCAGCGACGATCCTCTTCCAAACCTCGTCGACTCCGGCGGCCGGAAACGGAGAGTCCGGCGGATGATGCGGCGTCTGCTGTGGTGGTGGCGATTCGGAGTAGATGTTCTTGAGGATGTCGTCCATGGCGGCGACGGAGGCGAGGCTTCTGGAAGCTGCTTCTTCTTCGTCGTTGTCGTCAGTCTGGTGGTGGTTGTGATGGAGGTCCGCGATGAAAGTGGAGAGGGAACATATAGAGGACTGGCGAGGCAGTTCCGAATTCGTCGTCGTCGAAGTAGACGCTATCACCACGTTGGACGACGTCATCTCCGACTTTCTAGGGCTCTATTATACCTTTTCTCTTGCCCTGATTTCTCTGTTCTTTTTTTTTTTTTAAGTTTTATTTTTCTTTTCGATATTTTTCTTCTTTCTTCAAGTTTCCGTTTTCACTTTCGTTTTGAACAGAACATCGAACCAAATCTGAGGGAGAATTATAGCAATGTGGTGTTGTGTTGTGTTGTGTTTGGGTTTGGGTTTGGGTTTTGGGTGTGTTTTTTTAAATCATTGGCATGAAGAGGCCAGAAAGCGATTGCCTGTCGGATAAAAAGCAACAGTTTTGAGCGTGTGAAACTCCGCGCCAGAGATATTATTAATTCTTTTCTTAAAATGATTTAAAAAGTTATTTCTTAAAAAAAATATTATAATATATGACAAAGAGTGTTGTTTTCTCTTCCATTTTCTTTTTTAAAATAACATATAAATTAGGGAGAAAATCACTTATAGTTGTTTGACAGTCTCGGTTAGAACTATAGTTGTAGTTACTTAATAATGTAAAACTCTCAAATGCTATAATAAAAAACAATAACTTACTACAATGTTATTTTAAACCACAACTATAGCTCTAACCATGATTGCAACTACACTTTCTAAACACCCTATTAGCCATTGAAATGAGAAAACGGTATTCAAAAAAGTTGGAAAAAAGGTAAGCATGATGTAGTCAAGCTCTCATGTCTCCTTTTATGTCCCCCAGTAACATCTTGTCACTTCAATTAAAGGGCAATGTTTGACGAGAACCTTTAGAAGGTCCGAATCAATAAGACTTTTTATACAGTTATTAGATGAAAAATCAAAGGTCAAAACTCACCCTACTTACTATAGAACTAATAATAAATACAACCACAGTTGACTATGTTAATGGCCAATTTTGTACAAGGCCCCTCCAATGGCCCAAGCCCAACATCCTTGTCCTATGGCATCAATTGGCTCGCTTCATGGACCTAAGCCACCCTTAGGGAACTATCTACGCCATGGTTTGGTAGGCCATAAAGAGTCAAATGGGCCTATTTGTCTTGGTTCGATTTGATTTCAGATCTCGCTTAGGTGATTTCAAAATTAATTGAACTAAAATAAATAGACGACTGAGGAAAAATAGCCCAAAAGCCTTCCTTTTTGCCCTTTAAAATAGTAAAAAAAAAAACTCTATTTTTGCCTTAACACAGCCCAAGGAATCAAAAACCAAGTCCATAAATCAATTTCATAGCAAAAATGCCAAGAAACCCAGCAATGGAGCACCAAACATACCTTAAGAGCGCCCCACCTGCCTATGAATCACTTAACATCTGCCTCAAGATAATATTTGCCGAAGATGAAAGTCCACCGTCGGGGGCTCTACACATGCCTCCATGACCAATTCTCAGGTGAAATTTTGAAGAATTTTGATGACTCGCCAAAATTTTCAAACTTAACAAAAATAGAGAAACTGAGGATGCAAAGGCAGAAGCATGCTTGTCAGCTCTTTGAAAATTGATGGCCAGACTTAGTCAAGCCTATAAAAGCTCTAGAGTAATCATAAATTGGGCCAACCCAAAAATCAACATTTAAAAGCACTTGACACTACTTCCTTTAGAGGGAAACGGACCCAGCATGCATGTTAAGGCACTAAGGAACCAACTTCGGAGCAAGTTAGCCACTTTTACTATAAATACCCCCATATCTTGTCCATTCAACACAACATCATCAAAGGGACTTAAGCCCATATTTTAACACCATTTTCATCCTCCATAGCTTTAAAAAGACATCATCTTCTTCCAAGTTTTGTGCTCCTCAGACTTGATGATTTTTTAGAAAATTTTTGAAAAACTTGTTGTCCCCATAGTCAGGGATCAAATCCCTCCTCTGACACCACTTCATCCTTTTCAAATCTTACAAAATTATTATCGAAATACTTAAGTTTTATCAAAGTCCACCACCCCCCTCAGAAGCTTATGAGTTCCAAGCTCCATCCTCTAAAGGTTCGAACCCAACTATGAAGGCAACCTATATTTGCCTTTGGAGCACATTTTTTGAGAAATCCGAAGAGCTCTAGAACCTTGTGTATCAACTTACCGACTCACGAAAGTAGCCCAAATCCAACATCAGAGGCAGCTCTACCTCTACTCTTAAAAGTCATTCCTTTATCAACCATTGACTATTCCTCCCATCGTCGCCGCTTATGATAGTTCCTCCGTTGCTATATTTTTCATGTTTTCTTAGTCTTCATCATAGGTTCTCTTGGTTGCTCAGCAATAGAGCAAGTTCAAGAAGTCATCTTCTTCGGCTTACTCTAGACTTAACCATCCCCATCACTCGTTGATGTCCTGCCAAAGTCACTACATATGGATTCATCTATTGCTTTGGCCACATCATCATCAACACTAGTGAATTGGAGACCAACACACGTACTACTCCAACAGGTCATACCCTATGAATCCGTAGGACCCCAATCTTAAAGCGACTCCGTTGGGGAAATTAGGTTGCCAAACTACATGATACCTCGATGCAACAAAGCTTGCTTCACTTGTAAAGGAACTTCTTAAGAGATGGAGGAGTCTGCTTTGCTCTATGACACTCTTGGTATCGAAGACCATGGTGACAGAGGACTAACCATTGTCCTTGACATTATGACTACTCTCCGAAACCTTCATAAATCTAATAAAGATGTCCTCTATGGACTCAATAAGCTTTGAGGGTACCTCCGTAAGGACCCAGTTTCAGGTCTCACTCAATGACATGATACCACGAAGGACCTATGTTGCTAGAGACTCAAAGTTTCTAGAGTCAGCTCAAAACAAATTCCTTAACCAAGACGATGTTGAAGCACTCTTTCAAAAATGCACCTCCAACATCCTTTCGAAGGCCAATACATACTTGCCTTCATCACTCTATTCTTCAAAGCTCGACCAAAAGCCTTATCCTCTAGGGTAACAAACTTTGACTTTTCTTTTATTTGATGGACATAAAGGCAACTAGATAGATAATATCGACCACTTTCTTGAGTGTTTATGAAAGCACTTTGGGAACCGAACCTTAGGATTTCAAAATTCTTGAAGTCCCTCATGAATGAAGCTTACACATGGTACACCACCTTGCCTCTTATATTGTTAAGATTTTGGAAGACATGGTCAACCATTTTTGTTGTAAATACATCCAAAATGAGGGAAATATGAACACCACTCAAATGGCAAGAGTCTTATGATTTTATCTAAAGATTCTGAAGTGTAACGGTTGGTTGTCACGATGAAAGCAACGAAGGTGATCCCATTGAGATTTGCATCAACATCATCTTACCTAAGTACTGGGCACACTTGGAAAATTGCAAAATCACTCATTTCACATGTCTCCTTGAAGCTATTTGAGAGACGACTCCATTCATTCAAATAAAGAGGGAAGTAAAGACAAAGAAAAGCGATGCCCATCAACCTTTGAATGCGTCGAAGAAGACTTTTAAAGTTTCATCAGCAACTATTGATCTTTTGCCTCCTCCAACACTGACTAACGAAGCACTTTGTACGATGCTAGAGCAACTCATCCAAAATAAAGTCATCCCTCCATTCATACCAAGACAACGACCACCATCTGAAGTAAACAAGCACATCCAATGTTTTTTCATGACCATCAATACATAGGCCACCCTACTTTCATGTGCAAAGCTATCCAAAAAATGCTACTTGAAAAAATCAGAAAAGATGTTCCAAAGCTCTCTATTCAATAGCCAACTTTCCTTTGAGGAGCACGAGCAGCTCATTAACTTGCTCCATATCATAAATGTCTCACTTTAGAGCTATGTATGTTATCAAGGTAAAGATGTTATGACAAATTTCTAGAAATCCTACTCAAAGTTTTCGCAGATAGTTCATGCAATGACCTCCCGATGCCGTGGCTTTTCTTTCTCCAGATTTTAATATGAAATGGTGGTGGACTATAAGAATCTTTTGCAAATATATATATATGTGTGTGTGTGTGTGTGTGTTGATCGAAATATTTGAAACATTCTTAGGACAGATTTCCATACCCTATGGCAATCTTATTTTCCTACCTTATTTTGGAATGGCAATATATTTTATCAACAAAGGTATTTATTTCTTCTACAAGGTTAATATTTTCCTTAATCATATAAGGACTTTATTTTGTAAATAATTGTCGTTATAAGTAGGCAAGTAATGATCAATTTTTTTTTTTTAAAAAAAGAATGCTCTAGAATATGAAAACATAGTAGCTAAAATTCCAAAGAAAAGTAAGGGCGAATGAGCACAATGTGAGATAGGAGGAATTCATCGATGAGTTCAAAATGAGTAGTGATTGCGATTTTTCTAACTATGATGAAGTGAGTTTTCTGAAAAAAAAAAGTGGGCTCCTTGCTCAAAAACAACGGTTGTGTTCTAGAGGACCAACCCTTCTTAAATTAGTCCTCGACATAACAACTATTTTGTTTTGAGGAACGATTTCTTGTCATTTGTTCCAGAGCAAAGAATATTGCTCTAATAGTCACGTATATGAAGTTTATCAACATATAAAGTTCATCTAGGAGCAATGATCCTTACTATAAGGCTTACTATTCTTCTTTATGATGGAAGGGATTGTTCACCAAAAAGGGGGGAAACTTGCCACAAAACACTGATCGACTAATGTTCCAAAAGAGCAAGATTTAATAGTGCTAGAATCCTCTTGGAAGACAACACTAGAAGTAATATCATTCTCACATGTGGTGCTTTCTGAGATAATCACCTCAGAGATGGAGCCTCTAGAGTAGATTCCTTTAGAGTTCTCGAAATAATTGCCTCTAGAGCTGACACTATCGAAGCACAACCTACCGAAGTTTCCAAAGTGAATGATTTTAGTGTTCTTGGAGCATATTCTAGTGAAGTACATAAAGTAGATGACTTTTGCGATCATGAAGTATGAGCCTCCAGATCATATTCCTTCAAAGATCTTAGGGCAAACGCCTTCAAAGCAAACTTCTCCGAAGGAGCCAAAAGAGTGGTTGAGTCACGATTGACACCTAAGATCATGCGAGAAAGCTCCAAAACTATAATGGAGCAATTCATAAAAGTTGACATTGGTGAAGATAACTCCCTCCATAAAAAAGTTCCTATAAGTCCTTAACTCTACTCATATGTACGATTATAATTCTTCATTCTAGAGAGCGCCATGATGTCTTTACTCTGTGAATTGGTTTTCATCATGGCTTAACTCTTCTCTAGAGCATTGTTGTCCTTCACTCGGTATGCTGGACTATGTGACCATCTTGTTCTCTCCTTGAGCACTACAACAATTGTGCTTTTTCAAGAGCCTTTACATTGCCTTTGAAGTCTTGTCCTCCTTCATTGGAACCTTATTCATTGCTTGAGAGGCTGATGCTTTCACCATCTGTTGTTGTTACATTTTTTACTTCTTGCCAAGGAGAAAAATAAAGCAATAAAAAAAAGGTCAGCATAGTATAATCACATTTCACTTGCATAAGCATCCATATTGATATACAGTATAAATAGTAATTTACAAATGGCATACGCTTTACTACTATGCTTATCCTTAGTATGCATGTAGCTTGACATTGTCCCTCAAAGAGTCATTTGACTATCAATTAATTTGCATAGAATATTAGCACTTTATCTTCATCTTATTATCATGACTTGGGGCTAACCACCATTAAAGACGTTCGGTTATTTTGAATTCATTCATATGCTTTATTAATTGCTTTAGTCACCTTTGGCATGCATGTATCTTATCTATCTTCAAGTGTGTAGATCCAACTATACTTGGTGTCTTCTCATGCTCATGCATTTTTCTCACATTGTTTATCTCCCGTATGAATAACACATGACTACTTATTATTAGTGCTTATTGACTTTGTGACTAGAGATGATCGCGCTAAAGAATAGCATACTGTGTGATTAACCTAATAATATTGGATGCTTTGCCTTCTTAACTCCATTCAATGTTCGAAATTCCCTTTAAATGCTACCATGACGACTCTTCAATCTTCATAAGATCCTTTACGTGTTTTCCATCTTGAATCAAGGTCTCCATGTACGAATAAAAGATAATCTTGTAGATTTATTGAGTACTTAGTTAAATCTCCAACATTATTTCATTCCATCTCTAGGACTATTTCACTCCAGAGCACTTTGTTCCACCTTTGGAGCTATTTTGTTTAGTTCTCTCTAAAGCACTCATTCCATCTCTGAAGATGTTTTGTTCGATCTGCTTTGAAGCACTTGTTCCATCTCTAGTGCTAATTCGTTCAATCCACTCTAGAGCGCTTTTTCCATCTCTAAGGCTACTTCATCGCTCCACTCTAGAGCACTTATTTTGTCTCTGAAGTTGTCTCATTTGGTTTGCTCCGAAGCACTTGTTCTATCTTTGGAGTTGATTCGTTCAGTTCGCTCTGGAGCACTTGTTCCATCTCCGGAGCTACTTATTTGCTTTGCTCTGGAGAACCTATTCTATGTTCAAAGTTGTTGGTTTTAGACTTCTCTAGAGCACTTATTCCATCTCTAGAGTTACTTCTTTGCTTTGCTTTAGAGCACTCATTCTGTCTTTGGAGCTGTATTGTTCAGTGCGTTCTAAAGCACTTATTCCATCTTTGGAGCTACTTTGTTGCTTCGATCTGGAACACTCATTCCATCTCTAAAGTTGTTTTGTTTGGTTTGCTCTAGAGCATTCCATCTCCAGAGCTGATCCATTCATTCCACTTTGCAGCGCTTGTTCCATCTCTAAAGCTTCTTCGTCGCTCTGCTCTAAAGAACTTATTCCATCTCTATACCTGTTTCGTTGAGTCCACTCAAGAGTACTTGTTCCGTCTCTGGAGCTGATCAATTCAATTCGCTTTGAAGTGCTTGTTCCATATTCGAAGCTACTTTGTTTGCTTCGCTCTAGAGCACTTATTCCATCTCTATGGTTACTTCGTTTAATCTACTCTAAAGCGCTTGTTCCCTCTTTAGGGATCCTTCATTTAATCTACTCTGGAGCACTTTGTTCCACATTCATTTTTACTTTGTTTAGTTCGCTCCATAACTCTTATTCCATTTCTAGGGCTACATTGTTTGGTCAGTTCCAAAGCACTTATTTCACCTTTAAGGATGCTTTGTTTAATCTGCTCTAAAGCACTTTGTACTATCTTTAGAGTTACTTTGTTTGACTTGTCTTAGAGCACTTATTTTCGTCTTTGAAGCTAGCTCATTAGATCCACTCTAAGGTTAATTTGTTTGATTTCTAGAATCACTATATCTAATCTCCGAGGTGGCTCAATTTGATTCACACTGTAGTTTTTTAATTCTTGTGATTGCTTAGGTATTTCATCGATTTCCAACAAAAGTTCAATTAAATTGCCTTAAAGTTATTTCTTTTGGTTTTTAGAGTCCCATCCTCCTATCTATGTGAACGCTTTGTTCCATCCTCTTAGCCAATTTATCCTATCTCGGTAGCTACTTCATTCGAGCCCTGTAGATACTCTATTTGATCTCCATAGTCTGCTTTGGAGCTATTCAATTCCATCTTTGGAGGCACTCCATTTAATCCACTCTGAATATGCTTCAATTTTTCTCCAAGTTTACTTTACATGGTCCACTTTGGAGATACGTTAATTTATTTCCAAAACTATTTTCTTTTTAGAGTAACTTTATTCAATTTATTCCAAATTTACCTACTTTAGACTTTGCTTGCCTTGTTCTATGCTTCTCTTTAATTTTCAAAGCTTTCTTATTTGAGCCGCTTTAGAGCTACCTTGTTGTATTCTCGCTTCATTGTATATGTTCTAGTGTTAATTCATCTCTATAGTTGTTTCATTGGTCTCTTTCAAAGCCACCTTATTTGATCTTCAAAGCTAATCTTTAGAGTTATTTGATTTTTTTAGCTCTCTTTTCAACTTCTAAAGCGATTCCATATGGTGCATTCTCTAAGGCTATTTTGTTTGCCATACTCTAGGACTATTCAATTAAGTTATGAATACTTAAACCTCTCCACATCAATTCTCTGTGGCCAATAATCTGACATCAAAATTGTGTGAAATTTACTACTCACTGGTTGTGATCTATCCTACCTTTCTTTATTCTTGGTTGAGTTCCACTTTGATAACTTATCAGTCCTCTCCATAACATCATCATTCATCTCTTATCTTATTCTTCATTCCTTTAGTTTTATCTCTCACCTTCAAAGGCTTATCTCTCATCCTTCGAATCTACAACTCTTGCTATTAGAGCCTTATTTCTCACCAATAGAGCTTTTAAAGTACTTAGACGTGCACAACACTTCACTGTCGTAACTATGATAATTACTAAAACGCATGATTCGAAGGTGCACCTTTATGGATTCCTTTTACTAATCTCTGATATCTTCGATCGGGAAAGTTATAGAAATAGTCATCATCTCTTCAAATGAAATTGTGCACAATGGCAATAAAATTAAGGAGATGCTTAAGGCTACTGTGAGTGACTTTTATCTTAGAAACTTGGGGCTAATTCTTCAAAGACTTGCACAGTCTACCAACTAGTTCATACATACTTTAAAGGAATATTTATGGCATACACATGGCATGGAGCTACCACATTAACCAAATCTATGTTTAGAATATTTTTAAGAAAACTGAAATGAATATTATGCCAAGTTTCTACTTTGACAACTTTGGAGTCTTCACCATTACTGGGCTCGCTTTAGTTGCAGTCTGAACTGCACTTTCTATTGATGGAGCTCGCTTGACAAGGGCTCAAACCACTATTTCATTAGAAATTGGCTACACATGAAATATGAAAAATTATACATAAGAAAGAGCTCCCATGGTCTTAACTCAAGGCTCTGTCCACAAAGCTCATAAGTGCATACACAATCTACATTACTTGGAGTTATCCATGATGCAATCCACATGATTTGGAGCTATTCATGACATAATCCACATGAATTAGAGCTATCCAAGATGCAATCTATATTACTTGGAGCTATCCATTACGTAATCTACATAACTTGGAGCTATCCATGGCACAATTAACGTTACTTGGAGCTATCCATGATGCAACCTTCATGACTTAGAGCTATCCATGATGCAATGTATATAACTTGGAGCTATCCATGTTGCAATTTACGTAGCTAGGAGTTGTCCTACAATGTGCTTGATTAAAAGTACACCACCCCAAAATTTGATTCTCTAATGCATAAATAGCAAATGTGCACTCACTCCAACTACATTTAGTACCACTTTAGCGCTTCAATATGTAAGTGGCTACACATAGCATGATGCTTTGATTTGTAAGTGGCAGTCTACGCTTGCTCCAACTATGCATGACATTGCTTTCTGTTTAATGCTTGATGCGTAAGTAGTGCATGGGTGCTTACTCTGATTATGTATGGTACCACTTTAGTTCTCCAATACGTGGGTGGCTATGCATGACAAAGTACTCCAATGTGTAAGTGGTGGAGATGTGTTCGCTCCTAGTATGCATGGTACTGCTTTGTTATTCAATGCTTCACTACATAAGTAGCACATAGGCACTCGCTCCGACTTTGTATGGTACCACTTTAGTGCTCCGATATTGAGTGGCTGCACATGGAAAAGTGCTTCCATGTGTAAGTGGCCTTCTACGATCATTTTGACCATACAACGTACAATCTCATATTCTTGGTGAATTAAATGATCTTACACCTAAGACAAGTTCTATAACAACCTTTATAACGTAATCTAGCTAAGTATCTTTACCTCTAAGGTACTTCTCCTAAGACTCATGCTAGATATTATAGTCTTTGAGACTAGAAAATTGATGGATTTATGGAAACTTACAATAAACATGAAAGCCTTGATGACATTTTGTGAGTTATGCTATTTTGATGACTTTAGGAGAATAACTAATTGACCTTTTTCTTGATACATGGATTTAAAGGCTTGTCTAGTTAGGAAAATTTGACAAAGTGAGAAAAGAAAAAAAGAGATTATTATTGAGAATTGTGAGATTGAGGATTGAACACCTGTGATTGAAACTGCATCTTAGATAAAGAATCATTGTGAAAGGATTTATAGTTTAAGCATAATAATAAATTCTCTAGCTTTGGGTAACTTGGAATTCAATTTTACACGGATTGAGCAGTGTGAGGTTTGGATGTGAGTGCCAGATTTAGATTTCTCTTTTAATCAAGGTCAAAGACTTATTATGTTTTAAGGATAAGGTTTATGTAAGAAATAGAAATCTGCTAGAGAGTTGTGATAAGAACTAGATGATATGATCTTCTACTTATTTTGGGGAAAATAAATAACCTTAATGGAGATGAAAACATGAAGTTGGAGTTTAAGATTGTATAAGTTTACTCTTTGGGTTCAAATTCTAACTAAGTGTTGATAAACTTGATATTAGTCTTGATCATGCAACCTAATTAATACATCAACGTTGTGATGACTTATGAGCTGCTATAAGATTCATTTGAGCGATCGTGTAAGACAAAAAAAGTTGAGCAACTTAAGTGATGATAGAGATAAATCCTTTAGGCTTGATAAACCTCTAGAGAATTCATCTTCAAGCCACGTCTCGGAGATCATCTCTGAGCAATATCTTGCTTTTGACTGAAATTCCCTCGCAAAAGATGAAACCTACCCATACATTAAAAAGATTGTGCTTATTCATCGACAATAAAAATAGTGTTTTTTGCACTAGCTAAAGCATTTCATTGCTCAAAGAAGTTAAAGAACTACTTAGGGCTTGGCAAAGGTAGAATCGCGAATGATATTTCTCCATGACCATGGAGGACAAGATTTCCTTGCCACCTAAATTTAAGGGGACTTAAGAAAGATCTTGCAAGCGACAACAAGCTTCTAATTCCTATGAATTGGATAATGAGGAACCAATAATAAAGCTTCCAAGTTGAACCTAAAGAGAAAATAGCTTCTAACTACTTTGAAGGTTCTTTCTCCTTCCTTGTCTTTTTAATTTTTCCTTGCAATGATTTACCCTATTACTTTCATCTATTAGTTATTACCTTTAGTGCTTGTGTGAATAAGCAAGCACGAACAAGACACTCCATTTTGTTTCTATGTATTTATACTTGCTTTTGTGCTGCTTTGAATGCTTTTGGAAGTGGCTTGAAAGCTAAACCTAAAGAGAAAACAGATGCCACCTACTCTGAAGGTTCTTTCTCCTTTCTTGTCTTGTTAATTTTTTCCTTACATGATTTACCTTATTATTTTCATCTATTGGTTATTACCTTTAGTGCTTGTGTGAATAAGTAAGCACCAATAAGGCACTCTACTTTGTTTCTATGTATTTATACTTGTTTTCAGGGTACTTTGATTGCCTTCAGAAGTGGCTTCTAACTTTTGTCTTTGGAGGATCCTATATATGGCGTCCAGCCCGGGCGTACTCCCTCAAGCCTCCATAGGACCCACCTTGCAGGAGCCCTGGACTTATGGCTCTTATTGGTAGACCATCCCCGTGCCGCCCACTCATCCATACTGTCCCCTCTGGGGCCATCTGGCCCCTCAGGGTTTTTCTTTCGCATCTCACGGGTTCGAACCTCAAACCTCCCTTAAGAGGTTCTTATTTCCTTCTCGAGTACTCAGTTGGTACTTGAGAAGGAAATAAGAACCTCTTAAGGGAGGTTTGAGATTCGAACCCGAGGGACGCAAAAGAAAAACCTTGAGGGGCCAGATGGCCCCAGAGGGGACAGTACGGATGAGTAGGCGGCATGGGAATGGTCTACCAATAAGAGCCATAAGTCTAGGACTCCCGCAAGGTGGGTCCTATGGAGGCTTGAGGGAGTACGCCCGGGCTGGATGCCACACTGTATGTCTAAAAAGACACTTTGTTTTAGGAAATTAAAAGAATATGAAGATAACTCAAAGATTTTATAGTAGAGTGCCAATTGTTCAATTCCACTAGAAAACTCACAAGTGAAAAAAAGTAAAACACCTCCGACAACATGTAGGTCTTTTTTGAAGATGAAACATCCTGACGGAGCACGAGTTGGTGCTCTATCGCTAATTGAACACGACTCCAAAAGAGCATAACCATGGAGCGTGGCCTGATGGTTAGACATGTATGCCCTAAGGAGTAAAAATGTAATGAGTTTTTGAAGACCTTTTTATCAATAAAGAATTCATTTATTATTTATATACCAAATCTTGTCCTCTTTACATTCATATTTGTTGAATGTATGATAAGCAAACAATAGTCTGAGACTGTCGGTCTAAACCTTTAAGAATTGGGCATATGATGGACAGATTATGCGGAAGACACGATTCTTAAGGTGACAGTCTAAATCATAAGATCCGCAATTGAGGGAATAAAGTTGGACGCTTTATTCATGTAAAGATTGTTATGTTGTCTATATCCCTATTCGGAGATGGTTTGTCTTGACCATCAGAGGTGGACTCCATGAACAGAAACATTGGCACGTTGTCATAGGTGACGATGTGTTGGATCGGGACATAAAGTGAATTGATTTGGATTAAGAATTCTGTCTTGGCAAATCGATTCACTTTAGACAATCATTTGTATTGCATCTTAATCTTGAGATGACTAGTGGGCCCGTTGTCTTGACTTGTGTCTTTTGATGTGCCAAAGGGTGACACCCACATCTTAATAGTGGTATGCATGCCGGTACGTTGGAGGCATGACTCTTGATGACGTAGACCTATTATTCATAGATATGGAATCCATAGCTCCTCTTTAGGAGTAGTGATATCCTCTTATATGCGTTATCCTATGATTGAAAAACTAGAGCGCTCAACCATTTGGATACATAGGTGTAATCGAATGGTATACTGTCTTTGGATGGTAAGTTTTCCAATGGTGAGATAATGGAATGTAAGATAAAAATAATCGGGAAGGTAAGACAGAACTTGTCCTTAAGCCGATTATGGATAATCCTATGGGGATACGATACACTATGATA
>CAMOHE010051760.1:0-21277 GCA_946598075.1 Artocarpus hirsutus | reverse complement strand
GTATATATATAGAAATATTTATATATAGAATATAACGTTTATATATATGTAGAATACTTGTAAATTAACTTACAATTAACATATAAATTAACGTTTATTTATATTTAGAAAATTTATATATTTCTATATATATATAAATGTATTAATACTTATAAATTAACATACAAGATATATATATATAACACCTTTGCATGAAGTTTTATTATCCCATAAACACATGACAATTTCATAAGTAAAAAAAAAAAAATCAATACATAAGTGATAAAAATAAAACAAATTCATATAATCTCAACTAAACCTCTAGCTTAAAATTTAGGGTGTTACACCTTGTCCAAGTTGCAAGTCAAGTAATCATGGACATTTCAAACAAGGATTGGCCAGCTGAGGAAGCGAAACCCTAGGAGGTAGCTGCTAAAGAGGATGAGGATGCCGAGAGGCTTGTCGTCACCAGAGTCCAAGGTGTTATTGCTTATAGGAGATCTTGACCTAGCCAGACGCTGCGGTGGGTTATACAAGCGCATTACCAAAGTTTCGTCTTGAAACATTACGTTGGGAGTACAATATTTTGGCCAACGTCGACCTCATCTTGCCCGAGGAAGGCAACTCGCCCCTGACCCTGCCCAAAGGTTACATCACTTTGTATGCTGAGTTCTTCAGGGCTGGGCTGTGTCTGCCATTTCATCCATATCTTCATCGGGCACTTAACGATCTCAACGTATGCCTAGAGACCTAAACTACTACCATTCGATGATCAGGATGTACATGCTTTGGAGATACTACCAGGCGACTGATATGCCATGGGAGGCCTTCAACCAAGTATACAAAATGAAGAGGCTTCCCCGGTAGTCCGGGTGGTACTACTTCACCAGCTTTAAGAAGGACTTTATTTTGGGCAACCCCGATTTGGGCAAGCTGTAGAAGTTAAAGTGGTTCTACATTGGGGGAAACTATTTAGCCCGAGCCGGTGAGAAGGTGCCCAAAGATCAACAAGTCCCACAGACGTTCGAGCAGGGACTAGTTTGGTAGAAAAAGCTGTGGGCTCTAGGCGACATCGTTAAGGTAGTGGAGGAATTGTATGCCAAGTAAGAGTCTACTTGGCAGTAGTCGTTCCTGCTCGAGAAGGGCAACCTCTTATGTTACGGCTGGTTTGGGGAATCCAACGAAATAAATCCCCGCACCAACATCTAACCTACTTGGTTGGCCGGGCAGGTGATAGCGGCCAAGCCGAGAGTTGTAAACATCCTAGGGCTGAGCACCAATCGATCCAGGTGGTTGACAAGGGAGACATCATCGTCTAGTTCCAAGGACTCATTGAGCAACTCCTTCAACCTGGGGCCACCTGTAGCGAACGAGGACCTGAGGAAGTGATCTGGCTTCTCTATCTGTCAGGCCAGCTTCGAATCGGCAGTAAGCTTCGAGTCTTTTTTTTTTAGTTTAGCCGAGCTCGTCTTGACTTGAAAATATCTTTACAGATATGTCTTCTCGACAGGTCTCCCGAGAAGAGCAACAAAAAATTGATAAAGAACCTCCATCGCCATAAGGAGAAGGCTGTCTCTAGGTCCAAAAGGAAAAGGACCCCAAGGGCCAAGCAACCTCCCGTAGCAGTCCAACCAATTGCCCCACCACAACCACTAACTAGGGCATGCGCCTCATCTAGCTAGGGCCAACTGCCCGCCATCACGACCACTATGCCACCATCGTCATCAGATCCCCTGAGGAGGCGTCACAACACTTGTCGCCTAATGATTGAGACGATCAGGGAGGCCATACCCGAGGACTCATTTTTTGAGAGTCTTTAGGAAGAGAGCTACAAGAGTCTTTTTCGAGCCGCCTTTCGCTCCTCCGTTAAGGTATGTTGTGTTGGAAAAACAGTACGTTGTAAAATTTTAAAAAATTTTTATATCAGAGTATTTTTCAAAACACAAGTTTGACACACTATATGCATAAATTAACTAGATCTTACTAACCTTTATGTATGCCAAAAAGCTACTGTAATCAATGAAGAAAAGTAACGTTCTAGAAGGACCTCAACCAACTAGCCTTCTTTGCTATGCTCTATCCACGATCGAAGTGAGTGTAGGCTCATGTTGTTCAGCTTTTCCACCAAGTGGCTCTCCTTCCAACCAATTGAGAAATACCTAAAGCTATAATTCGTGATTTGTTAATGATAGCTCTCCGAGGAGTTTTAGAGTCTCACTGACAAAGTCTCACTCTAGATTTCTCAACTGATCTGAATAATAATAAGACTCACTCCCCTTTTACAGAGGTTGGGCCTAGGAATCAATCCTTATCAGATAAGGCCTCAAAAATTTGAACCAAAATCAATATATGATAAAACAAATGTGAAAATACGTGATCCTTTTATCGTTCGGTCGATAGGCCGAACTGGTAGACCTGCCTCTGAACCTTTTCGATCGACCGGCCAAACTTAAAGATCGGCCTATCGAATCTCCGATAAAAGATCCATGTGAATCTTTATTTCCCATCCAAGATTATTGGGATAAAGCCTCAGTTTTAATTCAAATAACCTAATAGAGAAGTTATCTGATTAAAACAATCATATCTAGATAATCTCTAGGAAAATAAATATTTTTGATATTCAAAAAGTTTATCTTAAATTAATTCCAAATTAATCTAACCGATAAACATACATGAATTATCTGATCTTGATAATTCAACAAGTTTATCTTGAATTAATTTTATCACAAAATTAATTCAACTAATAAACAAACATGAATTATCTGATTTTACCGAATTTCAACCAATCTGATAAATATGATATAAGTCACCAATTATTGAAAAAGCATGTTGTATCATTACAAGATTTTTATGAGCTAGCAAAGGGGACCAAATAGACCTATATAGTTTAAGCCCTTGATAATTATAAAACCCAATATCCCAGATATATATTTCATAATTATCAACTCCAACGCTACTCCATTAAAAGCTTGGAGCTACACTCTCGAACTATATAGAATTACGAAGCCTGTGTAGCTAAGTCTCCATGACATATCATAATGTATCGTATCCCCATAGGATTATCCATAATCGGCTTAAGGACAAGTTCTATCTTACCTTCCCGATTATTTTTCTCTTACGTTCCATTACCTTACCATCGGAAAACTTACCATCCAAAGATAGTATACCATTCGGTTACACCTATGTATACAAATGATTGAGTGCTCTAGTCTTTCAATTACTAGATAACGCATATAAGAAGATATCAACTATTTCTAAAGAGGAGCTATGGATTTCATATCTATGAATAACAGGTCTACGCTCTCAAGAGTCATACCTCCAACATACTGACATCCATACTACTATTAAAATGTGGATGTCACCCTTTGGCACATCAAAAGACATAAGTCAAGACAAACAGGCCCACTATTCATCTCAGAATTAAAATACAATACAAATGATTGTCTAAAGTGAATCATTTGTCGAGACAGAATTATTAATCCAAATCAATTCACTTTATGTCTCGATCCAACACATCGTTACCTATGACAATGTGCTAATGTTTGTATTCGCGGAGTCCACCTCTGATGGTCAAGACAAACCAATTCTTAAAGGTTTAAAACGATAGTCTCAGACTTTTGTTTGCTTAGCATACATTCAACAGATATGAACATAAAGAGGACAAGATTTGGTATATAAATAATAAATAAATTCTTTATTAATAAAAATGTCTCCAAAAACATATTACATTTTTACTCTTAGGGCATACATGTCTAACAATCTCTCACTGACACTAAGTGAGTAAAAATATGATAGATTTCGCATCCCAATAGCTTCCACATGCCTCTCGAAGACTCTCCCAGAAAGTGTCTTCGTGGATGGATCAATTAAATTGTCTTTTGACGCGATTTTGCACACCGTGACATGCTTGCCCTCGATGAAGTCCTTTATCACATGATACTTTCGATCAATATGTTTACTTTTCTTATGAAATCTTAGTTTCTTAGCATTAACTACTGCTGCACTGTTATCACAGTATAGCGATACTGCCTTATCCATGCCAAGAACAACTTCAAGATCCTTAAGGAACTTGTGGAGCCACACTGCTTGTTTCGAAGCATCACTAGCTGCCACATACTTGGCCTATATCATTAAATCCGAAGTGCAATCTTGCTTTACACTTGTCCAACTGATGGCACTACCGCCCAGAGTAAACACAAAACCCGAAGTTGATCTTCTTGAATCTAGACAAGATTGAAAATTCATGTTAGTATATCCTAGAGGAGTTAAGTCCTCACCCAAATACACAAGCATATACCCTTGAGTCCTTCTCAAGTATTTGAAAATATGCTTTACTACAACCCAGTAGTTTGGTCTTGGATTCGCTTGAAATTGACTTACAATCCTGACCGCATAACAAATATTTAGCCGTGTGCAAAGCATGGCATACATGAGACTACCTATTGCCGAAGCATAAGGCACCTTCTTCATGTATTCTTTTTCTTCCTCAGACTTTGGAGAGTCTTTGCTTGAAAGAGTAATTCTAGACCTAGATAGTTGCCCATCTTTCTTAGAATTCTACATTGCAAACCTCTTGAGAATCTTATCTATGTAGCTGGCCTAGGATAAAGCTATCATTTTGTTCTTCCTATCCTGAAAAACTAGATACCGAGAACAAAATTAGCCTCACTCAAGTCCTTCATGTCAAACTACTTGGTCAACCATAATTTAACCGATGACAATGCTCCAACGTCATTGCCAATTAGCAGAATGTCATCTACATAGAGCAATAGAAAAACCACCTTCTGATCCTTAATGTATTTGTAAACACATAGGTCATCCACATTTTGTGAGAACCCGTAAGTCTTGATCACTTGACTAAATCTTATGTTCCAAGAATGGGAAGCCTGCTTAAGTACAAACCTTACCCTCTTGACCCCTTAGCCTTAAACCTGTCTGGTTGTTCCTTATAAATGGACTCCTCAAGATAGCCATTTAAAAAAGCCGTCTTGACATTCATCTGTCAAATCTTGTAGTCGAGAGTGACAACTATGGAAAAGGGAATCCAGATAGACTTAAGCATGACTACAGGTGATATGGACCCACCTAACTCCACCCCAAAAGCTAGCTCATGAGGGGAGGATTGTGAACCCATATATATAACACCCAAGACCTCTCTTCCTAACCGATGTGGGACACATCATTCTCGACCCCTTTAGACTACACGTCCTCGTGTAGGAAACCTTTGTACATGCGCCCTCCGACCAATCAAGAGTAGGCTCTGATACCATATGATATGGACCCACCTAACTCCACCCCAAAAGCTAGCTCGTGAGGGGAGGATTGTGAACCCATATATATAACACCCAAGACCTCTCTTCCTAACCGATGTGGGACACATCAATTATGATATGGACCCACCTAACTCCACCCCAAAAGCTAGCTCGTGAGGGGAGGATTGTGAACCCATATATATAACACCCAAGACCTCTCTTCCTAACCGATGTGGGACACATCATTCCCGACCCCTTTAGAATGCACGTCCTCGGCAGGGAACCTTTGTACATGCTCCCACCGACCAGTCAAGAGTAGGCTTTGATATCATATGATATGGACCCATCTAACTCCACCCCAAAAGCTAGCTCGTGAGGAGAGGATTGTGAACCCATATATATAACACCCAAGACCTCTCTTCCTAACTGATGTGGGACACATCAACAAGTGAAAAGGTTTCCTCATAATCGATTCTTTCCTTTTGCTTATATCTCTTAGCTACCAGTTTAGCCTTAAAGGTTTCAACTTTTCCATCCACTCCTCTTTTTCTCTTGTAGATCCACTTACACCTTATGGGTTTTAACCTTTTGGGAAGATCCACAAGTTCCCAGTCCTGATTAGTCTCCATAGATTTCATCTCTATATTCATGGCCTCTATCCAAAGTTTCAAATCAACATCCTCCATAGCCTCTGCATAAGTGTAAGGATCCCTGTCATGTTCGTTTAGTTTAGCTAAGAAGGCCTCACCATTGAATATATACCTTTCGGGTTGACGCCCGACCCTCCCACTATGCCAAAGCCCTTTAGGTTGTTGTTTGGGTTAGTTTGGTTTTCCTACACCAATTAGAGTTGTTTCTATCGGAACCCCTAGAGTGATTAGATCACTCCTTAACTCCTTAAGCACCACTTTGCTTCGAGGCTTAAAGTCGTCCATGTAACTTTCCTCAAGGAAAGTTACATTAGTCGAAACCACGACTTTATTTTCCTTTGGGTTATAAAAATAACCCTCTTTAGTCCCTTTTGGATATCTTACAAACATGCAAACTTCCGAACGTGCTTCCAACTTATTCGCATCCGTAAAAAAGACATGACCCAAACATCCCCATATAAAAATATGGTTTCAGGATGTCTTCTTGCCCATCCACAACTCGTGAGGAGTTACAAAGAGAGCTCTAAGTGTGCAGGCTAAAGAGGAAGAAGAAGAGGTGCAATGGGAAAACATCTTCCATACTTGGTGCCATGTCCAAAACAAGGTATGTAGTGTGATTATTGATGGTGGGAGTTGTACTAACGTTGCTAGCATAACCATGGTAGAGAAGTTAGGGCTACCAACAAGTAAGCATCCTCGACCTTATAAATTGCAATGGTTAAATGATAGTGGTGAGGTAAAGGTGCATAAGCAAGTGTTAGTTTCTTTTCACATTGGAAGATATGAAGATGAAGTTTTGTGTGATGTGGTTCCGATGCAAGCTGGGAACTTATTATTAGGCAGACCATGGCAATTTGATCGGCGAGTTAAACATGATGGTTTCACCAATAAGTACTCATTTGTTCACAATAAAAAAACGATCACTCTTGTTCTGTTAACACCAAAACCGGTCTATGAAGACCAAGTGAGCTTACAGAGAGAAAATGATAGAAGAAAAATGATGAGTGGAGAAAAATAAAGAGTGGGAGTGTAGAGAGAGAGTTTGGCTAGTGAGGGAAAAAAAGAAGAGATGGCTGAGAAAAAGGAGAGCAGAGAGTGCAAAGGAGAGAAAATTGAGAGGGCTAAAAAAAAATTCTCAATCAGCCAATGAGGGAAAAGCAGAGAGAAAAACAAACATCTATGCGAGAGGCGGTGAGATTAAAAGGGCTTTGTTTACAAATCGGTCAATGATTGTACTTTTGTACAAAGAGGCATTTTTAAACTCTAACAAAATTGACCCTACATTACCTAGTTCTGTTGTTTCTCTGTTGCAGGAATTTGAGGATGTATTTTTGCTTGAGGTGCCTGATGGTTTGCCACCAATTCGGGGAATAGAACATCAGATTGATTTTGCACCTGGTGCTTTCATTCCTAACAGATCGGCTTATAGAAGCAACCCCGAGGAGACAAAGGAGCTTCAAAGGCAGGTCAGTGAGTTGATGACAAAGGGGTACGTGAGAGAAAGTATGAGCCCGTGCGTCGTTCCAGTCTTACTCGTGCCTAAGAAGGATGGGACATGGAGGATGTGCATAGATTGCAAGCCATTAACAATATCACGGTAAAGTATCGCCATCCTATTCCTCGTTTAGATGATATGTTGGATGAATTACATGGTGCTTCTATGTTCTCAAAAATTGATTTGAAAAGTGGATATCATCAAATATGCATGAAAGAGGGTGATGAATCGAAAACTGCCTTTAAGACAAAATATGGTCTGTATGAGTGGTTAGTAATGCCATTTGGTCTAACTAATGCTCCAAGTACATTTATGCGCTTAATGAATCATGTATTACGTGCATTTATTGGCAAGTTTGTTGTTGTGTATTTTGATGATATACTCATTTATAGTAAAGACGTGGACCAACATTTAGCGCATTTAAAATCTGTTTTGGATGTGCTTAGAAAGGAGAAATTGTATGCTAACCTCAAGAAGTGTACCTTTTGCACAGATAAGCTTATGTTTCTTGGTTTTGTTGTTAGTGCTCAAGGTATACAGGTTGATGAAGAAAAGGTGCGAGCCATCCAGGAGTGGCTGACTCCAACAAGTGTGGGAAACGTATGGAGTTTTCATGGACTTGCTAGTTTCTACTGGCAGTTTGTGAAAGATTTCAGTACTATAGCCACTCCATTGACTGAAGTAATCAAGAAGAATGTTGGGTTTAGATGGGGAGAAGATCAAGAAAAGGCATTTCAGTTAATTAAGGATAAGTTGACTAATGCTCCATTGCTATCTTTACCTAATTTTTTCAAAACTTTTGAGATTTAATGTGATGCTTTAGGTGTTGGAATTGGTGCCGTTTTAATGCAGGAAGGGAGACCAATAGCATATTTTAGTGAGAAACTGAACGGGACAACTCTTAATTACCCAACTTATGATAAGGAGTTGTATGCATTGGTTCAGACACTAGAGACATGGCAGCACTACCTATGGCCTAAGGAGTTCATGATCCACACCGATCATGAATCCTTGAAACACTTGAAAGGCCAACACAAGCTGAACAAGAGGCATGCTCGTTGGGTGGAGTTTATAGAGACGTTTACGTATGTCATTCGCTACAAGCAAGGTAAAGAAAACGTCGTTGTTGATGCGCTTTCTCGCAGGTATGTCTTAATCTCAACTCTTAATGCTAAACTATTGGGCTTTGAACATATTAAAGAGTTATATGCTGATGACCGTGACTTTAGCAATGAGTATCAAGCTTGTGAGAGATTTGCTAGTGGTAAATACTTTAGGCATGAGGGATACTTGTTTCGGGAGAATAAATTGTGTGTGTCTAATTGTTCATTAAGAGATTTGCTAATGAGAGAATCCCATGGGGGAGGATTGATGGAACATTTTGGAGTGATGAAAACTTTAGCGGTGTTGCAGGAACACTTCTGTTGGCCACATATGAAACGAGATGTTGAGAGGCTTTGTGGTAGATGTGTAACTTGTAGGCAGGCTAAATCAAGAGTGCAGCCCCACGGTTTGTACACCCATTTACCAATACCTAGTGAACCCTAGACTGATATTTCGACAGATTTTGTGTTAGGTTTGCCTAGGTCTAAATGGGGAAGAGACTCGATATTTGTGGTCGTAGATAGGTTTTCCAAGATGGCACATTTTATTCTATGCCACAAGATAGATGATGCTTCCAATGTTGCTGATTTGTTCTTTAAGGAAATTGTAAGACTTCATGGTATGCCTAGGATAATTGTTTCTAATAGGGATGCAAAGTTCTTAAGCTACTTTTGGAAGACTTTGTGGGCTAAGTTAGGGACTAAGCTATTGTTTTCGTCTACTTGTCACCCTCAAACCGATGGTCAAACAGAAGTTGTGAATAGAACCTTGTCAACCTTGTTGCGAGCTGTCATTAAAAAGAACATCAAAACTTGGGAGGAGTGTTTACCACATGTTGAGTTTGCTCATAATCAATCTGTTCATTCTGCTACTCAATTTTCACCATTTGAAATTGTTTATGGTTTTAGTCCTTTAACTCCTTTGGATTTAATGCCATAACCTTTGTCTGAGCTTGTGAATTTAGATGGAAAAAGAAAAGCTGACCTTGTTAAGCAGATACACGAGAAGGCAAGACTCAACATCAAGCGAAGGACTAAGCAATATGCTAAACAAGCTAACAAAGGGTGTCACAAGCTCGTCTTCAAGCCCGACGATTGGGTGTGGTTGCACTTACGCAAGGAACGGTTTCCAAAACAAAGGAAGTCCAAGCTGTTGCCTAGAGGGGACGGTCCTTTTTAAATACTTGAAAGGATCAATGATAATGCGTACTTGCTAGACTTGCCAGGCGAGTATGGTGTAAGCGCCACCTTTAATGTTTCTGATCTAAGTCCTTTTGATATAGGCGACGATTTGAGGACAAATCCCTCTCAAGAGGAGGGGAATGATGAGGACATCGGTAGCACAAGCAAGAGCATGTGGGATGAGACATATTTAGATCCAATTCAAGTTTCCATTGGTCCAGTTACGAGAGAAATGCTTATTGGGCTGATTCAAGCATCTTGGGCTCAAGCTATCGCATGGAGGCCCATTGAGAGAATTGCATGTGACATCCAGATCAACAAATGCGTGATTCAAGTTCTAGAAGGGACTGAGTAATCATATGGCTGCAAATAAATCAAGCTACTTTCCATTTCAGTTACTTTCCCAATTTGAGGTGACAAGTGGCAAGAAGAATCAGCTATTTATCTATTTATTGTCTAGTTTTCTTTTTTTCTAGAAACATGCGTTTTTTATTTCATATTATTGTAAGGCTTTTAAGCCATTTAGGGAACTTACCTTATTTGCTTTAGATTGAGCATTTTTTTTTGTTGGTAATTGATTTGCCCGAAATTCCATGGGCAATTAGGAGCTAAAAATTCACAAAGGAGAAACTACTATATATTGTAATGAATTTCATTCAATGGTAATAAGTTTTTACACACAATTTGAGGCTTAATTCTCTTCGGTTCCTAAACAAACTATTCAAACTTATCAGAAAATTTTGTGGCGTTCATAGACTTATCAATCAGTCCGTCCATAGCTGATTGTGGCGTCCTCATATACCAAGGTTCGTGCTTCTTGTTAGGCATTGGGTCGCGGTTTCATACTAAACTGACTTGAAATTTTGATCTTGGAGACCAATTTTATTTAGGGTCGCGTCAGTTCTTGAGGGGGTTCATATCATAAACTCCTTAGATAAAGTCTCAAAGACCATATTCATTTGAGTTTTAGCATCGATGTTGGCTCTGTTGGTTTATGCCTTAGTGAGGTAACCCATGACCAGCATTATGTGCTCTTTTATAGACTTTCTGGGTCCCTGTTTACACTTAAGAAGTTTTTGAAGCGCCCCTTGCCACTTAGTTAAGTCCTGGCCTCCAAACATGTCTTCTAGATTATCCAAGATCTATTTAGCAGTCTCATAATCCTCATTTTGAGCTTGCAGCATGTTGTTCATGCTAGCCATAATATAGTAACGAGCCTGATCATTAGCATTTTTCCAACGACCATATGCTTGATTTGATCATTGGTGGAATTTTTCGTTGGCTTGGGAGGACAAGGGGTTGTCAGCTTAAATTTCAGTTTCTTAAACGAGAGGACGATATTCAGGTTCTGTTTCCAATCATTATAATTCTCACTAGTTACTTGGTTTTTATCAAGTATCGATGATCAAGCATTTTTATTTTAATCTACAATAAAGAATCATATGCCAAAGATAAGCAAACATAGCATAATAATTAAGTAAGATAACACAATCATGTAAAAACATACAAATGTGTTTATGTGTCAAAACCTTGAAAATATCACAACCTTAAGCGATAATTCCTAACTGAGAATGCAACAAGCTCTTAGGGTGGTCATGCCAAATTCAATCAAGAACACGGATCCCTTCCTGATTAATTTATGCCATCTAAGACCCGTATGATCCAACATATATTAATAATCGTTTCTTTGGCCATTAATTTTATTAATAGAGCTCCTAAGGGAGGTTAATAATAAAATTAACATGAGTATATAACCATCGTTTCAATATTTTATCTATGGTTCATAATCACCACCTAGGGGTGTGCAATCGTAAATCATGTTAAAATATCTTATCCTCTGGCGATCCAACCTGATACATAATGAAGTCTCTTCCTAGGGGTTAGAACCACTATGTGCTACCTTTGAACCAACGATGGAGGCCCTAGGTTCTCTCTTTAAAAACCTTCTCCAACCCAATCTTTTGAAATCAAGGTTTTATTTTAAAAACATGCATGAACAATTTTAAATGAGTGGCACTCCCTATTCTAGATGACATGTTATCAATATACATAGCAAATCATATTATAATGCAAACAAGCAAAGCAATCAAGCAAAGCTACAAGCAAATGAATAATAAATAACTGTAATATTATGGTTCCACCCTAGAAAATAGAAAATAAAGATTACAAGAGAATAATCGAAACATATTATCGATTCTTCATCCTTGAATCCTTAAGCTGTATCCTTCTTCATGTAATGCCTATATTCAAGTCTTCAATCCCGTATAGATCGAATGCTTTATATTTTTGGTTATATCCAAATCTTAATGCTTCTTAGAATTGTCTCAAAAATAAAATTAAAACTGCATTGAAAACTACACCTTTTTTGGAAAAATTTCCAACTCTCTGCCAGCAAGCCGATCTATATGATCGGCCTGCCCGTCATGACCCATCGGCTTGTCAATCTTGACAGATCGACCTACCGATCATAACAGTTCGGCCTGCCACTAGAGCCACCTGATTTCTGTCCTGCGGACAACTTATTGAACTTGAAATCTGGCATGCCAAACCGGAGGTTCGACATGCCGACTGAGTAGAGTTCGCCCCTTTCTAAAAAATACAATTTTTAATGCAATTCATCAATTTTATTTTCAACAATTCAAAAAACATAAAATTAGAGACTCAGGAAATACCTGGGAACACTATCAAGCATCTTCTAGATCCGTCTTTTCTAAATAATTATTAATTACAAAATTCTTACAAATTTAAAATTAAATAATAATTCCTAAACGGAGATAATAGTCGGCCATCTAATTACATGAAAAACCTAGATACACATTCTAACCTCTAAGGAACCACAACCGATATAAATTAATTAATGAATAAATAATTAAATAATAATTTAATCAACCATAACTAATTAATAAACATTCACCATATAATACATGACAACATAAAAATATATAGAAACACTGAGTACCAACTCTCTAAAAATTAAATTCAAGCATATGAGAGATAAAGATCAAATAATTTATTCATATAGTATGATCAAAAACTTACAAATTTATGTAAAAACCATGGCTTTGATACCAATTGTTGGAAAAACAGTACACGGTAGAATTTTAAAAATTTTTTATATTAGAGTATTTTCTAAAACATAAGTTTGGCACACTATATGCATAAATTAACCAGATTTTACTAATATTTGTGTATGCCGAAAAGTTACTATAATTAATGAAGAGAAGTAATGTTCTAGAAAGACCTCAACCAATTGGCCTTCTTTGCGATTCTCTATCCACAATCAAAGTGAATGTAGGCTCATGTCATTTAGCTTTTCCACTAGGCGGCTTTCCTTCCAACCAATTGAGAAATACCTAAAGTTGTAATTTATGATTTGTGAATGATAGCTCTCCAAGGAGTTTTAGAGTCTCACTAACAGAGTCTCACTCTAGATTTCTTAATAGAGGTTGGGCCCAAGAGTCAGTCTTTAGGAGATAAGGCCTCAAAAACTCGAATCAAAATCAAATCAGAATCAATATATGATAAAACACGCGTGAAAACACGTGATCCTTTTATCCCTAGTCGACAGGCCGAGCTGGCAGATCGACCTGCTGAACCTCCTTAATCGGCAAGCCAAACTTAAAGATCGGCCTGCTGAACCTTCGATAAAAGATCCCTGCGAATCTTTATTTTCCACCCAAGATTCTTAAGATAGAGCCTCAGTTTTAGTCTAAATAACCCAATAGAGAAGTTATCTGATTAAAACAGTAATATTTAGATTATCTCTAGGAAAATAAATATTCTTGATAATTCAATAAGCTTATGTTGAATTAATTCAAAATTAATCCAACTGATAAACAGACATGAATTATCTGATCCCGATAATTCAATAAGTTTATCTTGAATTAATTTTATTACAAAATTAATTCAACCGATAAACAACATGAATTATATGATTTTACCGAATTTTAGTCAATTTGACAAATCTAATATAAGTCACCAATTATCGGAAAAACATGCCATATCGTTATAGGATTTTTGTGAGCTAGCAAAAAGGACCAAATGGATCTATATAGTTCAAGTTTTCAATAATTATAAAACTCAATATCCCATATATACATTTCATAATTATTAACTCCGACGCTACTCCACTAAAAGCTTAGACCTACTCTTTCGAACTATATAAAATTACGAAGCCCGTATAGCTAAATCTCTATGACATATCATAATGTATCGTATCCCCATAGGATTATCCATAATCGGCTTAAGGACAAGTTCTATCTTACCTTCTGGATTATTTTTCTCTTACATTCCGTTATCTTACCGTCGAAAAACTTACCATCCAAAGATAGTATATTATTCGGTTACACCTATGTATGCAAATGATTGAGTGCTCTAGTCTTTCAATTATTAGATAACGCATATAAGAAGATATCAACTATTCCTAAAGAAGCTATGGATTCCATATCTATGAATAATAGGTTTACACTCTCAAGTGTCATGCCTCCAATATACCGACATGCGTACCACTATTAAAATATAGATGTCATCCTTTGGCATATCAAAAGACATAAGTCAAGACAATGGGCCACTATTCATCTCAGGATTAAGATATAATATAAATGATTGTCTAAAGTGAATCAATTTACTGAGACAGAATTATTAATCCAAATCAATTCACTTCATGTCTCGATCCAATATATCGTTACCTATGACAATGTGTCAATGTTTCTATTTGTGAAGTTCACCTCTGATGGTCAAGACAAATCATCTCCCAATAGGGATATGGACAACATAACAATCTTTACATGAATAAAGCACCCAACTTCATTCCCTCGATTGTGGATCTTATGATTTAGACCGTCACTTTAAGAACGTGTCTTTTGCATAATTAGTCGATCATATGCCCAATTCTTAAAGGTTTAGAACGACAGTCTTAGACTTTTGTTTGCTTAACATACATTCAACAAATATGAATGTAAAGAGGACAAGATTTGTTATATAAATAATAATTAAATTCTTTATTGATAAAAATGTCTCCAAAAACATATTACATTTTTACTTCTTAGGGTATACACGTCTAACATGTCGAGTCCATGTCCTAAGCATCTTTTAACATCTGAATTCTCCATGCTCTAACCACTTGTTCCTTCGGGCTACGTACATTTGGAGTTGGCCTATTTGGTTGAGATAAAAGAGCTCGGCTTTAAGAAGCAGAAGTCTAAGAAGGCCACCTTGGAGAAGGGTGAGGCAGAGAAGTTGCTAGAGCTAAAGGTCGTCGAGCTCGACAAGGCAAAGACTGACCTCTACTAAGCTGAAGAGGAAGCAAGACATGCCCGGTAGAAAGCACATAGGGTAAGGGTCGATGCCGACCAAGTTTGAGCTGATCTTCAACCCGCCTAAGAAGAGCACGACCGCTTGTTGAGGGAGGAACTGCCTCATCGGCTCACTCAAGTAGTTGAAGAATTCAAGACCGTTGTGAAATACATGGATAATTACTATCTTGGAATGACTGATTTGCGAGAGCATTTTGTGGAGTGGCATCCTAAGGTAGCAGACTTCGATTAGTCCCTCATTATTGAGCTAGAGGCTGATGAGGAAACGAAGCAAGCCAACTGGGAGGAAGTGGTGGAGGTGGACGGCGAGGATGGGAATGGTGACGGCGACAATGCTCGGGACAGGGCCCAGTCTTGAGATATTTTTGGTTTTTGTAATTCTCTGTCTGGGTTTAAGAGGTGCCCAGTTATTTATACCTCTCAAGATAGTTTAATTTAATTTTACTTTAATGAAATTTTCTTTCATTCTCCAAGTTTATTGTTCCTTAGAAACGTAACTTTTTAGTTTTATTTTCCAAGTACAATATTTCTCGGATATGAAATGTTAATTCTATTTTCAATTTGAATGATAGTTTTGTTTTCCTCGAGTTAAAAGCTTCTCAGAAATGAAGTGCTAACTTCATTTTTCCAAGTTAATCATTTCTCGGGATTGAAATGTTAGTTTCATTCTTTCAAGTTGAATGTTCCTTGGGAACAAACTTTCCCAGAAATGAAACTCAGTGTTCACTGAGCTTAGCCTAGCAAGGAAGGTCCATTTCTCAGCCGGGTTAATCACATCAGCGTATGGTACCTTGTAGTCCCCCTTAGGCTTGTTTAAATTCATTCAAATTTTTACAAGTCTAATTATGGTCTGGAGTTGTGTTCCCGGAATCAGTATCGAGTCAAGGCAATTCTTGGTTGGGTCGTCTGTATGGTAGCTGATGTGCGGACTAGACATTGAACTGTGGTCGGGATCGTGTCGACCAGCCCCTTAGTCCGATTAGTCGGTATGACTCTCCCTCTTCAGGAGTTGTAGTCGGGTCTCCCGGACTAGAGTTAAGGTCCCCTCTTTGGGAGTTATGTCTATCTTAACACAGATTGTTCAAAGAAATTGTGCTGAATAAGTATTTTCATTAATGTGTTCTTTTTTTTTTTACATTCTAGTTCTGCCTAATAGATCTAGTTACCAAAGAATAAGGCCAGAGATCGAAAAAGATGTTTTGGCTTCTATTAACAAAAGAATTTCTTCAAGTGTTTGGCGTTCCAAAGATGACCAAGCATGTTCCCTTTCATGTTAGGGAGTTTGTAGGTGCCTGGATGTATGACTTCAACCACTTTGTATGGTCCATCCCACTTTAGCCCAAACGACCCTAGCCTGGTTGTTGAACGGTGACCTTTTGAGCACCAAGTCACCAACTTTAAAGCTCCTTGATTGGACTCGCTTGTTATAATATCGAGTAACGACTTGGTTCTATGTTGCGTATGAATTACAACGCGGTCTCTTTTTTCCTCGAGCAGGTTGAGCTCGAACATCATGATCTTGACATTCCAAAGCTCGTCGAATTTTTTGATCCTAAAGCTCGACAGGCCAACCTCTGTTGGGATAATTACTTCAGCCCCATAGATGAAGGAGAATGGAGTCTCCCCTCTAGTAGTCTGGGTGTCGTCCAATACGCCTAGAGCACTTTTAGGAGCTCGTCAATCCATGCGCCTTTGAGACCCTTTGGTTTTTTCTTTAGGTTGTCCTTGATAGTTTTGTTGACGGCTTCGACCTACCTATTGCTTTGAGGGTAGCCAGGTGAAGAGAATACCTTTTTGATGTCAAGCTGCTTGCACAGGCGTAGCAGAGTTGATGAATCGAACTGTTTGGCATTGTCGGTTACAATGGTGTGTGAAATTTCAAATCGGCAAATGATGTTTTTCCAGATAAAGCTGGTGCATTTTGCCTCGGTCATATTGGTGCCTAGCTCAACCTCCACCCATTTAGTAAGGCAATCTATGGCCATGATGCAATATTTGAATTGTGACCGGGTTTGGGGAAGTGGTCCGATCAAATCAATGGCCCATTTGGTGAAAGGCCAAGCAGATGTCATCGAGCAAAGCGGTTCGGCGTGATGTCCGATGGCCCGAGCAAACTACTGGCACTTGAGGCATTTCTGTGTAAAATCCTTGCAATCTTGCTCCATGGTCGGCCAATAGTAACCTTGCTGAAGACACTTCTGAGCTAGGGATCGCCCCTCTACGTGGTTGCCGCACAGCCCTTTTGTGGATCTCCTTCATTAAATAATGAGCCTCTTTAGGTCCTACACACCTCAGGCACAAGGTAGTGTAGCCTCATCAGTAAAGTTTTCCATCGATCATCGAGTACCAGGCTGAGCTATTGCATATCCAGCATGCCTCTTCTCAATCGTCGGGCAATTCAGTTGTGGTTAGGTATCAGATGATCGGATCCACCCATGTGGCTTCTTGTTTTCCGGCTACACTAGCCACTTCTTTGATGATGCTTAGCTCTGTTAATCTCTCGATGGGGCCCGACGTAAGTTCACTGTCACCTAAGCTTAAGGCCAGTCTAGTAAGGGTGTCGACCTCAGAGTTTTCAAATTGTGAGATTTGATTGAAAGAATAAGCTTTAAACTGCCCTAACAACGCCTTGACTTCTCACAAATACGCGGTCATGGATTCTGTTTGGGCTTGGAATCCCCTGGTAACCTGTTGGATGATAAGCATGGAATTGCTGTAAATGGATATTGATGCAAGCAGTGGAGCTGTACAAGTTAGGAGCCATGTTCGTGATCCCTTAAGCCATTCAAGTGGTCCAATCACAAGATCTAAGGCCAAGCGATTCAAGGAAGCATTGAATGGGCTCATTCAACAAGTTTGTGACATGTCACATAAATGGAGCCCCAGTATGGGCCTAAATCAATCACAAGAGAGCCTAGTCACTATGACTAAGGTTCTAGAAGATTCACATTGATGATGGTGCATGATTCCAGTAAATTGTGGAGCAAACTTGTAATTTCAAAAAACCTTCCTATTTTGGATCGATACGTGGGTGCCTTGTCGTGAAGTTTGAGTCTCGTCATCAAATTATCTTCCTAATGTAATTTTTGTAATTTCTTAATTGCCAAACTCGGTTTTGTTAGGCAAGAAAACAAACTTGGATATTTTTTTTTTTTTCTAGATTAGGTTAGGCTTATTTTAAGGGATTAAATTAGCTACTTTCCTTTTATGTTATTTCTATTAGACGACAGCTAGTAAAGTCAGATTTTAGGCCTTAATTTCACATGGGAAAGCACCAATTAAGGGATTTTCTAAGTCAACATTCAATTAGGGATTCTTTTGGGCTGAAAATCGTTCCTATATAATTGTAAACAATTCATTATTCTAGGGGGAATAAAGTAGATCATTATTCATGACTTTTGGTGAGATTCTTTTGCATTCTTCTTATTTTCTTAAGAAGACTCTTTGAACTTATCAAGATTAATCTTGTGGCGTTCAACAAATAGACTTATCATCTAGAATTTAAGTGTTCTTGCAAATTCTAGGTGTGGCGTCTTCCTATCTATGGTTCTTGGTTCGTGTCTCTCTAGATTACGGGTCAGAGCTCAGCAAACGTGTGTCTTAAGGGATTAGGGGTTCGATTTCAGATTTGGTGTCGGGTCTTGTCGCGTTAGTCGGTGGGGTTCATATCAGATATGCTGTCTATTTCAAGGTCTCTTGCAATTCTAAGTCCTGCTAGGAGTGCTTCATATTGGGCCTCAATGTTGGATGCCTTAAAATCGAAGCAAGGGGCAAAGATTGCCTTGTAATCATCCGAGTTAGTGAGGACCAGCCTGGTGCTTGACCCGTCGGTGCAAGATGATCCATCCATAAAGAGCTTCCATTCAGGTTTTGGCTCAGAGAGGTCACTATCTCTACTGCTACTAGGGAAGTCTGGATCTTCTCTAGGGGCCTTTTCGACAAAGGAAGTGCTTTGCGCAACGTCAGTGAATTCGACAATAAAGTCGGCCAAGGCTTGGGCCTTTATGGCTGTTCTTCGAACAAAATGAATGTCGTATTTTTCAAGCTCCACTGACTACTTGGCCATCCGCCCAGATATCTCTGGGCTTTGGAGGACTTGCTGCAAGGTATATTTGGTCGGGACTCAGACTATGTGACCTTAGATATACGGCCAAAGCTTGTGAGTAGAGGTGACGAAGGCATATGCGAGTTTTTCAAGTAGAGGGTACCTCTCCTCAGCACCATAGAATGCATGGCTAGTGTAGTAAACGGGCTTCTGGACTCCATCGTCTTCTTGGACAAGAATCTCTCTTACAGCTTTTTCTGACATGGCTAAGTAGGCATACAGTATCTCTTCTGGTAAAGGTTTGGATAGGAGTGGGGGTGTCGCTAAATACCTCTTAAGGTTTTGAAAAGCTTTTTCACATTCCCTTCTCCACTCAAACCTCCCCTTGAGTGCCTAAAACATGGATGGCACTTCTCGGTAGACTAGGAAACGAATCTAGATAGGGCTGCTACCATGTTGGTCAGCTTGTGTACTTCCTTGATAGTGTAGGGCAAGTGCATGTCAATCACCGCTTGGGCCTTAGCTGGCTCAACCTCGATTCCTTTCTAGTTGACCATAAACCCAAGGAACTTGCCCGAGCTAACCCCAAATGTGCACTTGGCCTGGTTGAGTTTCATCCTATACTCTCAAAGAATGTCAAAGCTTGCCTAGAGGTCAGCGCTCTAGTCTATTGCTTGGATGGACTTGATGAGCATGTCATCGACATATACCTCCATGGTCTTACCGATCAGCTGAGCAAACATCTTGTTCACAGGTGCTGATAGGTCGCTCTGGCATTCTTCAGTCTAAAGGGCATAACCACGTAGCAGAAGAGCCTTTGGTTGGTGGTAAAGGTGGTCTTGATATGATTTTCCTCAGCCATCCTAATTTGGATAAAGCCGGAGTAGGCGTCCATGATGCTCAGGAAGTGGAAAGTGGAAAGAAGTCCTTGGGGCAGGCCTTGTTGAGGTCAATGTAGTTGATGCAGACTCATCATGTTTGTCAACCACTCCGAATATGTGACTTCTCTGATAAACCCAGCCGTTAGGAGCTTCTGAACATTATCGTTGATGGCGACGTACCTCTTTGGGTTGAAAGCTCTATGTTTTTACTGACCGGCTTGTAGTCGGGTTAGACATTGAGGTAGTGGCAGATTACACTAGGGTCGATGCTGGGCATATCTTCATGGGACCATGCAAATACATCCTGATATTTCGTTAGGAACTTCTCTAGGTCGGCCCAGATCTCAGGTTTCAATAAAGAACCTAATGAGGGCATCGGTAGCACAAGCAAGAGCATAAGGGATGAGACATATTTAGATCCAATTAAAGTTCCCATTGGTCCGATTACGAGAGCTCGTGCGAAGAAATTCAAAGAAATGCTTATTGGGCTGATTCAAGCATCTTGGGCTCAAGCTATCACATGGAGGCCCATTGAGGGAATTGCATGTGATATCCAGACCAATAAATGTATGATTCAAGTTCTAGAAGGGACCGAATAATCCTATGGCTGCAAATAATCTCACTACTTTCCATTTCAGTTACTTTCCCAATTTGAGGTGACAAGTGGCGAGAAGAATCAGCTAATTGCCTAATTATTGTCTAGTTTCCTTTTCTTTTACAAAACATGCGTTTACTTTTATATTATTGTAAGGCTTTTAAGCCATTTAGGAAACTTACTTTATTTGCTTTAGATTGAGCATCTTTTGGTTGGTAATTGATTTGCCTGAAATTCCATGGGCAATTAGGAGCTCAAAATTCGCAAAGGAAACCACTATATATTGTAACGAATTTCATTCAATGGTAACTTGGTTTTTTTTTACACACAATTTAAGGTTTAATTCTCTTCGGTTCCTAAACAAACTATTCAAACTTATCGGAAGATTCCGTGGCGTTCATAGACTTATTAATCAGTCTGTCCATAACTGATTATGACGTCCTCACATACCAAGGTTCGTGCTTCTTGTTAGGCATCGGGTCGTCGCGGTTCTATTTCAAATCCGATTAGGCATTTCAATCTTGGAGGCCGATTTTGGTTAGGGTTACGTCAGTTCTTGGCGTGGTTCATATCATTTGGCATCAGAGCGAGGGTTTTCTAATTAGGTTTTGCTTATCCATTCCCTTAGTTTTCATTTGTTTCAATTATTCGTGTGTCTTGTTTTCCAGTATCAAAGTCGGGTTTAAAAAAAAAAACAAACAAACAAAGAGGATCCGAAAAGAAAAGAAAAGAAAATAAAAAAAAAAGAAAAGAAAGAAAAACAAGGGAAAGAAGAAGACA